>OX246737.1:2609713-2719868 GCA_945910005.1 Isoperla grammatica
GAAACTGATCGCATGGACCGACTCACAGGGCGTCGAGCAAAGATCTTCACATTAGTTTTACCTAATTAGAGTCTACTTGAGTGTAATGACCTATAGTTTTTGGGTCTAAATGTTTTATTCCCGGATACGATTCCATCCCCCTTCTCTTCTCTGATTGGTGCGTTATGAAAACGCGCGGTAAAGTCAGTGTGACCAGACCCTTATCTACCGCTCGACCTTTCATGCACGCTGTTTCAAAATTGTTTCAAAACAATAAATTCCTGGCCTTTTTTTCACACATCCGTAAAGGCAGTCTTCCACTTAGTAGAGTGTACCAAACTAATTACTTAGCCATTAATTAGTACTACGTAGTGCGTTTGGATTTGGAGTAATTGACATGTTTTAAGTAGGCTAGAAACAAGATACTACATATTGTATTGGGTCAGAATGAGCCCAGTTACGTTGGACAACGTTAGTATACGTTTAACGTAGGCGCACCTCCCCCTCCCCGTCCCCTCCTCCAGCATCAAACCTCTCTTATCATGTCCTAGTTTCAGTAGCTGCCGCATGATAGCGTCGTATTATGTAAAGCAACACAATATTCGCTACACTATTGTCGTGACAGGTCCTGTGGTACGAGACAAAAAGTTGATCAATCAAGACCTGGTGGGATCATGTTGGGATCATTAGCTTCATGACGACGGGAGTGAGTGAGTGAGATGAGAGTCAACAAGTGTCAGCGGGACATGTGACGGGAGTGCGTGGCTACACTGGCTAGTGTCACTGTCTGGCGGACTGGCCGTGTGTCACGCCTATAACACAGTGAGATATCTACGCGCATCCATTGTGTCTGCGTGTATAGATATGGCTGGTTATTCACAGGACGTGAGGTGCCCGCTATTGGGCAGACGCAACAGGGAGAAACGTAAGTGATATATAGTTGTCCCTACGCAACTATTCTCATGCTTACGAAGCAGCCGAAAACAACAGTACCAACTTAATCATCTACTTCTCTATAAAGTTCTTACCATATAATTAAAACCGGTCCATTAGGCATAATTTACGACCTTTGGTTGGTTACCTGGAACAGTGGGCGTGGCTAGTCAGGCTTGTGCACTCCACTGAGCGGAAGACTATATTTACGAATGAGTGAAAGAACATCTGGAATTTGTTGACTTTCGTTGATCCATGACGCATGAAAGGGGAAGTGGATAGGCCCTAATCATCGTGTTACAGGAGTGTTATATGAGTGTTACGTGTGATACAGGGTTCATACCGGCGCGGTATGTCCTCGCCGTGCTTGAGCGTGTTACAGCAGTGTTACATGAGTGTTACGTGTGTGTTTCAGGGTTCATACCGGTGCGGTATGTCCTCGCCGTGCTTGAGCGTGTTACAGGAGTGTTACGTGTGTTACAGGGCTCATACCGGCGCGGTATGTCCTCGCCGTGCTTGAGCGTGTTACAGGAGTGTTACGTGTGTTACAGGGCTCATACCGGCGCGGTATGTTCTCGCCGTGCTTGAGCGTGTTACATGAGTGTTACGTGTGTGTTACAGGGTTCATACCGGCGCGGTATGTTCTCGCCGTGCTTGAGCGTGTTACATGAGTGTTACGTGTGTGTTACAGGGTTCATACCGGCGCGGTATGTCCTCGCCGTGCTTGAGAGTGTTACAGGAGTGTTACATGAGTGTTACGTGTGTGTTACAGGGTTCATACCGGCGCGGTATGTCCTCGCCGTGCTTGAGCGTGTTATGTGTGTTACAGGGTTCATACCGGCGCGGTATGTCCTCGCCGTGCTTGAGCGTGTTACAGGAGTGTTACATGAGTGTTACGTGTGTGTTACAGGGTTCATACCGGCGCGGTATGTCCTCGCCGTGCTTGAGCGTGTTATGTGTGTTACAGGGTTCATACCGGCGCGGTATGTCCTCGCCGTGCTTGAGCGTGTTACAGGAGTGTTACATGAGTGTTACGTGTGTTACAGGGTTCATACCGGCGCGGTATGTCCTCGCCGTGCTTGAGCGTGTTACAGGGGTATTACATGAGTGTTACGTGTGTTACAGGGTTCATACCGGCGCGGTATGTCCTCGCCGTGCTCGGAGGCATCGGGTTCGCCATCGTGTACGGTCTCAAGGTCAACCTGAGCGTCGCCATCGTCGCCATGGTGAACAACACCGCCATCGCCGCGACCCTCGACCTATCGCACGATGTTCGACTCTCGAATGGGAACGACAGCAGCGCTGCGGAGGGCGAGTGTCAGGCGCCGGAGTCTGCGGGCGGTGCGGTCATGGAGGTGGGTATCGTTGGCAGTTACAGAGGTGCACGACAGGTAGCGCCAAGCGCAGGCGGGCCACGGGGGTAGCGTTGTCAGTTACAGAGGTGCACGACAGGTAGCGCCAAGCGCAGGCGGGCCACGTGGTGAATAGTGTGGCGCATTCTGTGCAGCTTCGTCGCAACTGTTAACGCTATTTCTCACTATTTAACAACATCTTGGTGAAATTGTGATGGTGACTACAAGTGGTTCTTCGTGCTATTGGATACAGACAGATCTTTTCGAGTAAGGGATGTTTGTCATCCTCACTACTTAAGTGGCAAGATCGCATGTTGGTGTTCGTTCGAAATATTCGCACACATTATTTTCATTTAATAAAGACCAAGGCCATATCAGTATCACCCCCCCCCCCCCCCCCCCCCCCCCCCACCCGTCGATAAAACACATCCGTCGGAACTAATCTACCGGAACACAGCCGAAGCTCTGTGTCAACGTCTCAGAGTGGACGACGAGATAAATATCGGGGGGGGGGGGGGGGGGGGGGGGACGAAACTTGTTGACAAAGATGGATAATCATTTCCAAGCACTTTAGGTTGTAAATACCTGCCGAGAAGTGTCATCACGGGCGTAAAACATGAATATTTAAGAATTATGCAGAGCAGGAGAGAAAGTAATGATAACTGCTCGCTGCTACGACTCTTATATTTACATAAGTATGAATGGTGTGTGTTGAACTCAACTATGACCTCAAGGGAACACAAGGCAACGACGCCAGGAGAAGAGGCGATTATGCCCCCCCCCCCCCCTCCCCCTCATAAAGACGACTGGTATGGAGCTTGGGCCAGTATGATGACACAAAGATGCCGACAGTACTCTTTACCCACCAAAAAGCTTTGGCTTTTTAAAAACTAAAATTCATTTTGCATTAACCTTTTAAAAATTAATATTTACTAGCATTTTGTAAATACATCGGTGAGCAAATACAAATTTTAACTTCCTATAAGTTTTGTTTTTCCAGAAATTTCTCACCACTTCGTATACAATTGATGGAAAAAATTGATTTTGTCAAAGTTGTTTGTGTAAGCCTAAAAACACCTATTTTATAAATAATTACCACAAATAATCTGATTTGGGTGGAAAGTAGCAAAAGCACACATTTTAGCATTGGTGCTACAGTCATTCCATCAGCATGAAAATGATCACACACACACACACACACACACACATACGTAAAATATTGTCAAAATTCACTTTGTCATTCTTATTCACATGTTGAATGAGGACATGACAAATCTGTTGTTGATTTCATTTTACTCAAGTATTACCCTCGCTGTGTTGGCGCATATACGTCATCCGATCTCTCTCAATTCCATCATGGATTCTTCGAGTTCCTCGCCGATATTTCGCTACCCACGTCACCACTGACGGGACATTGATGACGCCGATAAGAGCAGCGAAACGTCAGCATGATGACGCAACCAGTAGTTGTGTAACAGTGACAGTGTTTCTAATACGGTTTTGACATGCTGACATGTGGGTGCGACTATGTTTAGACGTTCTGCATTGAGCCCGTTAATATCTGTTACATGGCAGCGAAAACAACGGGAATTTGGTTTGGCCAGACTCCATATAACATTCTGTTCAAGTCAAAACGACACAGCGGCACATAACTACATTCTGTTCAAGTATGTATCTTACTCTATTATGACGAGAAGATCTACTTTTTAACTATGCAGAATATGCCTAAAGTATTAGAACACTTCTAGTTACGAACGATATAGTTAGGCTACTTAATAAATGAAAGCAACGGAAATGTTAACAATGGTACTCTTACGTAACCTGATATCGTGGCCAATGGCTCTGCGGCCCACTCTACGGGATGATGTACCTTTCACCAGATACACCCTTTTTAAAGCCTCTTACGGTAATTGCGGAAGACCCAACTATAGAAGAGTGAAGCCTGACTGTATCTCATAAACACCTATCTGTTACCTGTTAAATGACCTGTTAAATGGCTTATAAATCGAATAGAATTTGTTTGCAGGAGGTCAGTTTTCAGTGTCAGTATGTATATCAAGCTCAAGACCTTTTCTTTCTTCCAGAAAAGTCCTTTTCCACATAGTCTGACAGGCTTTTCTCCCAGAACTTCAAATGGGTGTGCTGCAAGGTCTGGTATAACAGCCTGTCTTGTTTGGTAGAGGCTCCTTTTCAGTAGCAGAATGTGCCACATGGTGTGATGCAAGGTGCTTGTGCATCCAGAACCGCTCTCTAACTGGGTGTGCTCCAAGGTCTGGTATAATAGCCTGTATTGTTCTAGGAGGAGCCTTCAACTGGTCTGGCACCATGCAGGGTCTACTTCTGGAGCTACATGGTCAGACAGGGGGGAGATGCTAAGTGGGTCCTCAAGAGGAGATGTCTGAATGTTGCAGGAGGGGCCCTCTAACTGGTCTGGCTCCATGCAGGGTCTGATCCTGGGCTCCTACTTCTGGGGCTACATGGTCAGAGGGGGGAGATGCTAAGTGGGTCCTCAAGGGGAGATGTCTGAATGTTGCAGGAGGGGCCGTTCAACTGGTCTGGCTCCATGCAGGGTCTGATCCTGGGCTCCTACTTCTGGAGCTACATGGTCAGACAGGGGGGAGATGCTAAGTGGGTCCTCAAGAGGAGATGTCTGAATGTTGCAGGAGGGGCCCTTCAACTGGTCTGGCTCCATGCAGGGCCTGATCCTGGGCTCCTACTTCTGGAGCTACATGGTCAGACAGGGGGGAGATGCTAAGTGGGTCCTCAAGAGGAGATGTCTGAATGTTGCAGGAGGGGCCCTTCAACTGGTCTGGCTCCATGCAGGGTCTGATCCTGGGCTCCTACTTCTGGAGCTACATGGTCAGACAGGGGGGAGATGCTAAGTGGGTCCTCAAGAGGAGATGTCTGAATGTTGCAGGAGGGGCCCTTCAACTGGTCTGGCTCCATGCAGGGTCTGATCCTGGGCTCATACTTCTGGGGCTACATGGTCAGAGGGGGGAGATGCTAAGTGGGTCCTCAAGGGGAGATGTCTAATGTTGCAGGAGGGGCCCTTCAACTGGTCTGGCTCCATGCAGGGCCTGATCCTGGGCTCCTACTTCTGGGGCTACATGATCAGCCAGCTGCCCGGGGGAAGGTTAGCCGAGATGTTCAGCGCAAAGTGGGTCCTCTTCACGGCCGTGTTCATAAACGTGATCGGGACTCTGCTCACACCCCCGGCAGCTTACCTGCACTACTCGGCGCTGCTGGTCATGCGGGTGCTGGAGGGGATAGGAGGGGTAAGTGACGTCACTTCAAACACTTCGCTAACCTTGTAGACGAGACAGAAAACTCCAGCGTTCGTCAGTTTGACCTTGAAGAGTCGATAAAGAAATTTTTAAGATAGAAACATCAAATTTATCATTTAGATCTACTCCGCGTGGCAGCGCAGTTTTCATATCGCCGCTTTTAATGGTAAATTCTTCCAGTTTCCTGTCAGGCTGATCACGTGTAGTGAGTGTTGTATTACGTTGCGATGCTAACCATGTGTGTTTGTGCAGGGCGTGACGTTCCCCGCAATGCACGTGATGCTGGCCAAATGGGCACCACCGCAAGAGAGGTTCGTCATCTCCTCGATAGTCTACGCTGGTAAGTGACGTCACTGCTGCACCCGGAGCGTTCGTTTGCCCTGCCTGCCAAGAGTGTGTTTTATTTAAACATATGATAAACACACTTTCGCGAGTAAATAACTTCGAATGCCAAGTATGAGTTTTTAGTCGTGATCGAATGTCATAGTTTGTTGGCTGTTGTTTGAGAGTCACGGTGGCCCGTTGTTATTTTCCTTTACTAATGTATTAATGTGTCATTCGCACTCGATGTTTCAATTTCCATCTTGAAAAATGTCTGCCTCATCCCTCCTACAATTGACCTACTTACTCTGTGCCCTGAGTTTTCATAAGAAGTTAGAGATTCACCTAAAGCTACGCATTTCAACGACTACCTGTAAAAATGGAAACTTCAGAATAGTATATTGTAATCATCACCAGAGCTTTTCCCGCAGTGGTAATGTGCACTTTGCTACTAGGGTTCAATGGAGGTAATATGGTACTTTGTGAGAAGCAACCCAGATCATCTGGTTCTGCTTGATATAACAATCCCCGTCCTTATTGTCGGCAGGTACCTGAGGTACTAGTATTCCAATGTGTTTGTAGGTACAGCGCTGGGCACAGTGATATCCATGGTGATGGCCGGTGCGTTGGTGTCCTGGCTGGGCTGGGAGTCTGTGTTCTATATGATGGGCGGACTGTCCCTCATCTGGTGTGCCCTATGGGCTCTGCTCGTGCAAGACTCTCCGCAGAAACAGAGGTTCATCACGGCTGAAGAGAGGGAGTTCATCCAGACCTCGCTGGGTCAGACGGAGGCGTCGGAGACGGCGATACACAAGGTTTGTCTCCTCTCATTCACTCTTGAACTTCATACGTCTAGAGCCTTGTCATCTTGTGCTTAACATCCAAACACTTTGATCAAATAGATCTAGCATCTCCGCTTGATCTGGTTTCAGACTCCCCCGGTTCCGTGGCTGAAGGTCTTTACGTCGGGCCCCTTCCTCGCTATCCTTGTAGCTCACATGTGCAGCAACTTTGGCTGGTACCTGTTGCTGACCCAGCTCCCGACTTACATGAAGAACATTCTCAAGTTCCCCATCAAGGAGGTAAGTAAGGGTTCTACTGTACAGGAACACAGCTTTTAAATGCCCGACTGGTTTACAGTGTTGGCCAGGTAAACGTGTGTGCAGTAACATACTATGCTGGAACGAAACTTGAAGGGATGTCTTCTGATGGTTTCAATCACGTTACTCGAAATGCACACGTCGAACGAGACACGCAAGGTTATTGGATAAATCCCTTGGGAGGAAACATCCAATGTAATTGTTTTCTTAGGGAAATCTTGGACAAGTTCTCCAGTCAGGAAACTTTCTTATTGCTTGTCATACAGAGTCGCATTTATTTTGAAGAGCTTCATGTAAATACAATTCTTATTTATGACGGTTCGAAGATTTTATTTGCGAACGTCCGCCAATACCACCCTGATAATATTGATACAGAACATGTAGAGAAGCAGGACCCAGTATACTTGACAAAAAGTATTCACACAATTTTGTTGATGGAATTGAATTCTTCAGTGAGACACATAATGAAGCTGCTTGACTGTGTTGTAGAATGCTGGACTGTCCGCCATGCCATTCCTCACCCACTGGATGTTCAGTATGGTCTACAGTAAGATCCTGGACGTCAGTCGAGGCAAAGACTGCATCAACATCACACAAGCCAGGAAGCTATCCACAGCAATTGGTGAGCACAGCACTATTGCACACCAGTCTGTACAGCTTTGCCGACATATGTAAATCAAGGGGGGACAGGCACCTTCTTTACCAGCACTATTGCACACCAGTCGTACAGCTTTGCCGACATACTTTAATCAAGGGTGGGACAGGCACCTGCTTTACCTTAGCATTTTTTATTGAACAGTTACCTTGTAATTTTCTTTAGTTCCTGGGGTTGCTAAAAACAAGTACCTAGGGGATTCCTTTATGTTGGGTACTTCTATGCATCTGAGCAGATTACATTCGTAGATGAGTATAACAATCAGCAGCCATCTTGAATAACAAGATACACAGAAGGGTAGTTACGGTAAGGAATGTTCCCGTCATGGTCTTGTTAGGCTACTTTGTCGCCTGCTGTACACAATAGTTGTAGATGCCTCTTCAGTGCTCTGTTGTGCGTTGTATTGCAGCCTCAGTGTTCCCCGCAATCTGCCTGGTTGGAGTAGGGTACGTGGGTTGCGACCGAACCTTGGCGGTTCTCCTCATGGCAGCGAGCATAACGACGATAGGAGCGATGTACAGCGGCTACCTGTCGAACCACATCGACATCGCGCCCAACTACGCCGGTGAGTCTCTCGTCTTTGACCGAGCCCCACCTCCCTTATGAATCTGTTCAAAAGATGCAAATAGCATCTCCTCATTTTCAGTCCACGGCATTCTACACTGAAAGACGTTTATCACACATCTCACAATATTGATTCATGATCCATGTTGATGTGATTTTCATCATTCTCTTGGATCTCAGTTGAAGCTACAGCGCCATTGACTCGTGTATGTGAGATTGTTCCTTTGTTCTGCTCCAGGAACCCTGATGGGAATCACAAACACGTTCGCCTCAATCCCCGGATTTGTGGTCCCTCTGTTCGTGGGCTACGTGACGCAGAATAACGTAAGTTGCCGTGGATACTGTTGTTTCATTGTATTGGGGGGTTTACGGGGGGGACAACAACTCGTCAGAAAGCTAGCACACTTTGCACCTTTTTTGAATTTAACATTCACAAAATTCACTTTGTCGTATGATTTTTTCGTTGTACAATAGTGCAACCCGTTTAGAACACTTAACGTGTAGTGCTAGTATTAGCGATGTGCTCTTGAAAGGTGTCAAATCAACGTCCGTGACAATTGAAAGCCCCATTTGTCCCTGGACATCAGCTATCTCAAGGTCTTCTAGAGATGGCAGTGGACATAATGTTGCACAATGTTAAATTACCTAAAATAAGGACTCGAGATGGATCCTCTTCCTCTTCAAGTTACAGCCTTATTAAATGTACATGACTATTTAATGGTCTAATATGGCAACACGTAACCCGCCCCGTGTTGTGTGTCCGCAGCAAACCACTGGCGCGTGGCGGATCGTGTTCTACGTGACGGCAGCGCTGTACGCGGTGGAAGTCATCATCTACTCCATCTTCAGCTCTGGCGTGGAGCAGCCTTGGAACAAGTACGAGGAGGAGGGGGAGGACGAGGAGAAGGAGGGGGTGATAGGCAAGGAGCAACAAGGGAAGCAAGTGTAGGCACAAACATGTATAGGCGCTTTGCTGATACACGAACCTGGTGGCTTGACTTGGCAACAACAGACAAGTGGCATAACGTAGGCACGCAAGTGAGGTTATGTTGTTCATGTGATTTTAATTTCTGTGCTGAAGTACATATTTTTATGCTATTGTATCAAATTTGATATTAAATACTTATCCAAATGTACAATATTTCATTTGCTGCTTACTTAAATTTGTATTAAAGGGTTATAAAAATACGTCCATGTTGGAAGCAGCAAGTGAACTGTTTTGCCAAGGTACCAGGTCAAGCCACTAGGGAAGCTGTTGCCAAACATTCTCTTGTTGACTCCATCTCACTCATAAGAAACTGGTCAACAAGAAGAGTCTAAATCCCAATGAGCATTGGTCTGTGTGTGAATAGCGCGGGCAGTGTATAATTTATTGCCAGATAAAGGATTACAAACTAACGCACTATTCCAGCTGTTGGTATTTGAAAGACTGGGTGGAAGGAATATCTCAGGATAACTTGAAATCTCACACTGTATTTTTAATGACACCACCTGCGAGGCCAAAGTTTCACCACGGGGATTGACTGCCAGTGTTCATGTGTTCATGAGTGGTGGAATTTCGAGGCCAAAATGATTCCAAACCCTAGAAAGTCTAACGTGTGTTTACAGACAAAAACATTGAGTTTGCTAAAAAAAATAAATGTAAATACATAATCGTTTTACAACTGTGAGGGGAGGCGATCAACAGTTGATTTTAGGGGTCGAGTTGTATCAATTAGTTGATATATTGGAAGTTCGACATTCCTTGTGGAATGCCGGACTGGGGTTCACTGATTAATATTCATAAAAATAGCTCCATAAGAATATGATTATGACATATGAATGATTATAATATGAATATGATTATTATAGCCTGGTAAGGTGGACACCCCATATTGTGGGTGTACCACTTGTGTGTTGGGCCTTGTACAAGAAACGCCCCTTTCACAATGTCTACTTAGAGTTGACAAAATAATTCAGTCCTACAGCAAACATAGGACTAAATAGTAAATACTGTACATAGCTGATATTTCATTTTTAATAATAACTATGACAGTGTTTGCCTTAATTTACGACTAGCTTTGCTGCATTTCGCTTTGAGCTTTGATTTAATCATTTAAATATAGACTGACTGATCAATTATTAGAATTAATAGTTTGCCTCAAAACTTTAATTTACGTACTGGTACTTATCTTCTTTTCCTATGCCCGCATTTTTGGCTAACTGGGCCATCATGCATTTTCTGGTTTTCCAGTAGAGACAGGCTTCCTTTTCCTCATAGCTCATGCCAGGTGGAAGGACTGGTACGTATAAGTTATAAATTAATTATTTTTTTACTCTCTTCTATTTTATTTGGAAAGTTTTCTGCAATGCCAAGGAATGAACATGTTAGTTTCCTTGTAGATATTCTGCTTGTTACATTTAGCCTTGCTATTGGTGTAACATAATATGTTATATTGGAATGTTGTTACTGAATGTGATACATATATCTAATTGTTGTGTTCATATTGTGGCGTACTAACTGTTTAAGAAAGTATAGTGCATATTTTTGTATTTGTGTAGAATTATACCTAACCCTAACCTAGGTATCTGGAAGCTGAAGCTATCAAACATATCCCACTGTGGCTTTTAGGTTGATGTTGTGATCATTATACTGTATACAGAAATGCTACACTAAAGTGGTCCCAACATATAGCTTGTCTCATGCCAACCTCAGATCTTATCTCCCGTTCCTTACACGCACGTTGTTTCAACGGGAAACAACAGATTCATGACATTCTTCCACACATTCGTAAAAGTCGTCTACCTTTTAGTAGAGCGTTAAGCCTCGTAAATGATGACCCACTGCATTTGGGGTTTCCGAGTATCAAACATACGGTTGTGAATTATCACGAATGAGCTGATTTCAAGTAGATGTTAGGAACTCGAGTAGTACAAAACTACAAAATTAAGTTGGTAATATTGGACTCGCTTATTTGTTCACAATGAGATTAGCTATGTTGGGATAACTATAACAAACAAAAACCCAATAAAATTAAAAATATATGCCTACAATACATCTTGTCATAATTGCTGCTGATAAAATTGTAAATTACTATTTAGTATTTATATTTAAGCTTATGTCTGTGTTAATGAAGTGTAAGTATGATTTCAAACTTTATATAGATATGTACCGTATATTTTGTCGTAAGTGAAAACTATTCTAGAAGGACGTTCCCTTAATATGAGCCCAAATTGTATATTCATGTTGTTTTTAATAGAGGCTTTATGTAGGCCTATAGGTTTTGTTTTAGATAATTTTAAATCCTATATTTTGTGAAATATAAAATGTCTATTGCAGTATACGTTTTGTTTCCTTATAATATAAACACACTCCTGTTAAACGTCGGTTTAAAACAAAATCAAATCAAGCCAGGCACAAATTCAAATTTGTTGTGTGCACCTCGACACGTGATCTTTAACAGTCAATAAGTCATAACATCCTCAGATTTCTTAATGATTTCGACGCCCAGTCTGACTTCTCAATTCAACACTCTAGGAACATAAACAATACATACACTTCTTTATAAAATGTGTTTTATTTTTAAACTTGATAGGCCTATTAAAGAATATGCTGATTATTTAAATCAATGGTATTTACAAAAACTCATGAGGCTTAAATCAAAACACCGTGGTTTACATAAAAACAACCTGATGATCATTTACAAACACAGATTAGGTACCTTAATGAAGGGAACCTCACTTTGTTCTGACTATCTTGCAGAAGTAGAGCGGGCCGAAGTTGTTGGGAAGGAACGGCATTACAAGATGGCCGTACTTGAGACCTATGTCGCGCCCTCCCAGTCTGTAGACGTTCTGAGCTGGTTCCAGAGCTACACTCATATCCCTGCAACACACACACACACTGCAATCATCGCACCCTCCCAGCCTGTAGACGTTCTGAGCTGGTTCCAGAGCTACACTCATATCCCTGCAACACACACATACACATACACACTGCAATCATCGCGCCCTCCCAGTCTGTAGACGTTCTGAGCTGGTTCCAGAGCTACACTCATATCTCTGCAACACACATACACACTGCAATCATCGCACCCTCCCAGCCTGTAGACGTTCTGAGCTGGTTCCAGAGCTACACTCATATCCCTGCAACACACACATACACATACACACTGCAATCATCGCGCCCTCCCAGTCTGTAGACGTTCTGAGCTGGTTCCAGAGCTACACTCATATCCCTGCAACACACATACACACTGCAATCATCGCGCTCTCCTAGCCTGTAGACGTTCTGAGCTGGTTCCAGAGCTACACTCATATCCCTGCAACACATACACATACATACACACTGCAATCATCGCACCCTCCCAGTCTGTAGACGTTCTGAGCTGGTTCCAGAGCTACACTCATATCCCTGCAACACATACACATACATACACACTGCAATCATCGCACCCTCCCAGTCTGTAGACGTTCTGAGCTGGTTCCAGAGCTACACTCATATCCCTGCAACACACACACACATACACACTGTAATCTGACAGACACTTTACATCCAGGGTTACCACGAGTTACACCGTATCCACAATTATTGCCTCGGTATTGAGATAATCAGGAGTAGTAGTCAATTATTGGGTTTAGACTCAAAGTTTACCTTCGAAATCGAATAGTGATGGAAGGTGATGAATCTAAAATAAATAAATAAGTATGGCTTTGATAGATAGATGAATAAAAATACAAAACACAAATACATTTAGTGTATATCTTTACGTAAATCATAGGCCTATTTGCGTTACCTAGGGCTATATATAATATGCTCTATTTTCAATATTGCTTTCATTTTTCAAATTCACCAGCTTCCACGAGAGTTTTGAAGGTAAGCTGTTGCATCCCACTAAAAACACTTGTTGTTTAGAAGGCCCACCTGACTTCCAGGCCGATGTTGGTCTCTTCCCACACCCGACGAAGCGCCATGTGCACGACCCCATCGTTCTGTATCGGGCTGAGAGAGCAGGTCGAGTAGACGACTGTCCCCCCTACACAAGTGGAACCATTCACATTTAGGCCAAGACATCAATGTCCCATGTCAGCAATCAACCTGCCCTCCCTAGCGATAAACCAAACAATTCTTCTCTGCAGATTATTTTATCTCTAGAAGAATATTTTAAATGGAATTTAAATAAAATATAATATAGTAACAAAGAATGGTAGAACATATTCCAAATTATCATAGAACATTAGAAAACATTGTTATTCATTTCGGCCTAGCGAAGACATTGGCAATGACTAAGCCTAGACGTTGCTGTATAAAGAAGTGACCTGGGCTTGAGTAAAAGTTTCATTCTTCCATCTTGGAACCAATGGTATAGGCCTAGTCTTTTTATGAGATTTAATTTTTAAGTCACAGGCTGTTTCAAAATAAAAGAGCGGCAAACAGAAAATCGAAACTTTTAATATTAATTGAAATAGAATTATTTAATTCGAAATCATGTTTCCGATGGTTTTAGATGAAGGTGTGTATTTGATATACTTTCGCACGTATTGAAAACTCACAACAGATTCAGTGTTGAATGAAGTTTTTTCTTACCTCAAGTGGTTCTGAATTTGTTTTATCACCTTTTGCAAAATAGCAGCAGGCCTACCTCCACCACCAGATACCACGATTGCTGTTTACTCTGAGAGACGTGAACCAATGAGAACCTACCACAAGACACGAGCTTCAAGGCGTTGTACAGAAGCTCCGCCTGTGTTTCCGGCAGTTTCAACCGCTCCTTTGTCCTCGCGGGCTTGAAGATGTTATTGTCGTTCTCGTGGACCGAATGTCTGTCGGTCGTGCACGGAACATCCACCAGGATCTGTAGTCATAGACAACACCATCGAGCTGTGAGACACAAACGAGACTGGGCCAACTCATTTGCCCTAAGTTAATTATGACGAAAAAACTTAAAAAGGCCTCTGAAATCATTTAGCGTAACATGAGAACATTTATATCGTGGCACTCGTAAAATGTTGTGTGACATTTAAAAAGTACCTAACATTCTAGCACATTTAATTGTATCTCTAGACATGTTCAAAGCATGCAGGTGTTGGTTTTTCCAATCTTACAATGGGAAAGATAGGGGAATTGCGTAACCTTTAAGTCGAAATAACTCAAAAAGTAGGCCGGTGACCCCCGTTTTTTTTTTTTTTAGATAATTGAAAAGCACACTCACGATAGTGTATGTTGTGAATTTCAGCCAAATATCTTTATAAGTGAAGCTTCATTGGATCGACTTTAAGCTTCGACACAACGCAGGAGTCATGCTGTCACACGGAGTAGCAGGCCAGATCAAGAAGCTAATTTGTATTGGATAGCGAGAAAAATGAATGGCTGAAAGGTCATCATTGCATAAGAGAAAAAAAAAAAAAACACTTTCATTGGTCGGCCCCGCCATGACGTCAGGCAGTGTTGCCGTGGTCCGCGCTGCGCCCGTTTCGCAATGTTATTTCGTGTGTTTAGTCACGAATATCTCCAAAACAAGTTTGATTACATCTAGTACTTTTTAAAGCCTTGTTTTAATCAGTGTTTAATTATCTACAAAGTGATACATAATTTAATCATGAATTCATGATATATCAAAGCAATTTTATTTTATAATTTTCATTAATAGCCTGTTAAAACATTAATTGTTGAGTACTTTCAGGTCATACCCATATGTGAATTGTGGAAATTTATCGGTGTGGGTAGTGTTACGTCTATTTGGCCTATTCTACTTTGCCTTTCAGAAACCAGCAGGTAGAAAACAAAACGACAATGGCCATTGGCTGCTTTTTGTCAAGTGTTCAATTGTAAATGTAGTCTGAAAATAATTAAGTTGAAGTCATCATATCGATGCACCACGTTCTAACAAGACTTACGGAGATAGTTGGGCCTATTCGACATCGAAACTGACCTTATTATACCCGTCCTTATCGTCGATACTTCTGCCGTCTCTCTGTGTGACGATGATCTCTTTCTTCCGCTTGTTCATGTCATACAAGTACTGTTCCAGTACCGAGTGTATTCGGGCCGCGCGAGACTGTTGAATGTCGTTACACACCACGCAGTCTGCAATCAACCACGGGCACTTTAGCTCCAGACACAATCAACCACGGGACACTTAAGCTCCACACACAAGCTGGCTAAGTGGTAAGAGCATGATTCAAAATATTCAAAACCCATTTATCTTTACAAGTCGGCATTGGTATTTTGGAAGAAAGATTTGGAAATTCAAATTTCTTGAACCCAGTCACACTTTATCAAATCCTAGGCCACCGACTCGAGAGAAACGCCGAAAATAAAAGATATAATTACAATTTTGACAACTGAGTGATCAAGACCTAGTGTGTGTGTAACTAATATTCCATGTTACTATGTACTTCCATCACACTTGGAAGGTAACTATGGACAAGACGATCGTACCGTACCTGGGTAGAGGGTCTGCAACATAATGAGCGCCTTGCCTCCGGGAGCAGAGCACATATCCAGGACTCTGTCGCCAGGCTGAAGTCCGAGCGCCAACACCGGGAGCAAGGAGCTTCCGTCTAGAAGGTAGTAGCCTGCGAGCACACATATAAGTATTAGACATGCTCTGTGGTGGGGCCAACTGTTGAGGAATCAATTGCTGCTTAAAATAATTGTTACAAATGAACATTTGAACAAAAACAACAATCATTTGTGTGATTTCATTACAGAAAACCACGATTCGACCGACCATTTGAATGGTCAGTTTTTTATTTATTTATATTTTATATTTATTTATATTTTATTTTTATTTTATTATTAAGTCTTTATTTGCAACAGATAATTACATCCACTAGTGCAAATTTAGTAAATATTACATTAACACATTTTACATTTATTTTTTATTTTTATTTTTATTTTGTTTTCACTGAAAATTTTGGTTCGATCCATTGCAAGTTCTAACTGCATGTGTGCTGACAGGCATGTTGTGGAAACTTTTACATAGAATAAAAATACAGTAAGTGATTTTTACATACCGTACCTACATTTGTTGAGAAAATGGCAAAAATGACAGCTAAAAGTAAACATGGGACATGGAAACATGGATGTATTGTGCTAGCACATGTCTTTTTAGATATATGTTCAAGTCAAAAACTTTCAATCTAAAGTAGATATTGTCTCTTTTGGTTGTTGAGCAACAAAGACCGGGGTACATCGCTTACTGAGGACTCCCGTGGAGCCCCGGCGCGGTGAGGGGAAAGACGACAGGTTTCCCCGCTCGAACGTGTAAACGTTGAGGTTCTCGGGGAAGTGCAAGTCCGTCTCGTTCTCGACGGTAACGGGAAAGTCCGATTCCTTGTAGTAGCTGTAATGCTGCGACTCGGGCACCCAGTCTTCCATACCCTTGGAAATAAACAAGCACACTTAAGAGTTCCTTAAATAACGATTCACCTCGTCGTTACCCTCAATCAGATGCGATTAACACACTTCATCTTACTTGGTACAGTATGAACAAGGACAACATTCAACAGGTCAATCCTTCTCACCTTTAGTTTCGTAGCTGGAATGAACTCATAGAGGCCGGCAGCCGACACTCCACTCGATGGGTCGATCATACGGTGTTCGTCAAAATCTGCTTCTTCCAAGCTCGTCTTCATAGATGCCAAACTTCTTCGTTTCAGATCTACATCAACATAACACAATTCAGTTACACCTACCAATACTAGAACTCACCCACACTCATCATTTATACATACATACACACATCATTTATAAGTTCACCTTGCATAATAAAAACACAAGCTAGTTTACAGCAACAGGCCCAGTATTACAGCAGATCCAACCTCGCTTACCATTAGAGTGACCAGATGGCCAAGACTCAATTTCGGGACACTGTTTCTCTAACCCAATGCAGGTGTAAACACTGTCAGAAGTTACATGATCGCTGAAACGGCGGCAGTGGTTTTTAATCTATTTACATTTTCTTACTCGAAAAATAATTTGAGATTTTATAGATTTGTATTCCATATTAATTGTGGTGTAGCCGAGCCAATTGCCGGTACATTGGACGCTAGCTAGGGAAGCGCAGCGATAAGACGTATTTAGTATTTACGCAACAGTCTGCCAGTTGTGGCGGTGCGCCGAATTACAAATTTACCAATGACCGCTTCTCTTCTCGTAATTGCCTTTTTCTCTTTGAAAATTTAATTTTTGAAACGCATATCATAGAAAATCGTGAATTTGCCAATTTTGGGACAAAAGGCGCCCCGAAATGAAAGCTTTCGGGACGCGGGACACTTGGGTCAAATTCGGGACTGTCCCGCATTTTTCGGGACGTCTGGTCACCCTACTTACCATGGTTACCATGAGCCACCAATCAGAAGCGTGGTTGCCAAGGAGGAAACAAGTTAGGCCATCATAATACCGGGTCTTATAGTGGTTTTAACTGCTTTCATCAGTCACACCTCTATATTACATTGTAGTCACACCTACCTTCAGCACTGACTTGAGTTTCTATCTTAGATTCATCAGAGGGGCGTTCTAGAGAGTAGGCCGTTCCATCCTCGTTTTGTGGGTACAGAGATTCGAGTTCTGTTTGCTGCTTGCGCAACATTAACGATTCCATCTTTTTGTCGAGTTTATAAATCATATTTACATCTTCGTCGTCTACTTCGGTCTGCTTACTCTCTTGGATTCTACTTGCTTCCACTTCAAACAATCTTCTTACATTTAATGCTCCCTGATTCTAGAAATGAATAAACCTATTTACATCAACTGAGTATTATTATCATTAGGCTATTATCTACTCCTGCACAAAGAATGAAAATAAAATGCACCACCTCTCTATGAATAGGACTACCAACCAAACGTGAAGCCATTCGGTGTTACCTCTAGATTGGTGATGATACTTTCTGTATCACTGTAGTTATTCACAACAGCGCAATACTTATGTGGAGATAGAAGAGCAATTCGAATTGAAGGCCACTTCTTCCCGTACACGGTTTTGTAGAAGTCGTCGTAGTGCTCTAATGCCCGGTCTGTAGGAAACTTCTTTTTTGCTACGACGGACTGAAAATAAATACAATCTATAGTAGGCCTACTGTAAATAAACGAGTTTTAGTTAGCAGCTCTATGAATATGACTGGAATGAAAGCATCCACACAGCTGTTCTGTTGCATGGTATTCTTTTGCTACTTTTGAGTTTTAACAATACAATCAATAGCAAAGCCATTTGGCCCAACTCATTATTCTATAATTACGTTTAATTTACAACGAAGCCTACACGTCGCGAAGATGTGTTCTCCAGTCAGCGACCGTGTCTCACGTGAGTAACTGGGAGAGATGGCAGCAGGAGCGGCCTGGGATAAAAAGGCAAGGGATGCTGAGTTTCAGGGGGGCCCGCACGAGGTGGCACATGGGGTCTGGGGCAAAGCCCCAGCCGCCGGAGGCAAATACGTCTAAGGCTCAACAAATTTGTTGGGGTTCCATAGAATTTTATGGCTTAAAATACGATTTTAGGGCGCGATTAACAGAGGCCACCCTACCAGAAGCAAAATAAGTTCCATGATATTCAATTAATTACGTTGAATATTTACAATAAATATTACAATAAATTCAATTATAATTTCCAAAATAATACTTATAGAGTGGGGTTGAGATTTTTTAGCAATATAGGCCTACAGAGAAGTATTTACATCATATGAACTATCTGGTAGCAGCCGGGGGGCCCGGACTGCCAAAGGGTCCGGATTTGCGCAGGGGCCCGGGATGCGATCGCATCCCGGCATCCCTAGCCAGTCGGCTCCTGGGTGGCAGCAGACTCCTCATCCAATTCTTTACTAAACGGCCCCGCATTCCTATTTATTCATTGTATGCTGGCGTTTGATAAAACCACATAGCCCTAAGTCAATATAGAAGATTTCGGAACATAGGCATAGGCCCTACGCCAACTTGTTTGACTAGGTAGATCATTAGGCCTACAAATGTAATAGCCTACCTAGGCATAGTAGTAAAAGTAGGCTAGGTTTGTGATCTGGGCCCAGGCCTAATAATAATAATAATAATAATAATAATAATAATAATAATAATAATAATAAAAGCCTTTATTTATATGCTTTGGCTAGCTAGGCCTAGGCCTACACTACAGTACAGCAGGTTACCACTAACATTGCATTTATTAGTTCATCTACTGTGTGGCAACCTAATTTTCATGAAATGTGCTTGCCTAGGGCTTATGAAAATAGAAAACTCGACCTGGGCATCTAGGCTAGGCCTAGGCAACCATAACCTCAAAAAGGTAGAATCGTAAATATCTTACCCAATGAGTATCTTTATGTTTACATCTTTTGTGTACTGTGATCACGTGTTTCCTTGGGAAATTGTGCGCATTAACTTTATAAATGTTTCTTGTTATTGACAACATATTAATATTTTTTAACTAGAGAACCGAAGTAGACGTTTCAAGTATCCATGTTGGGCCCGCCTTCCTTTCCACCGCTTTCTTGATGCGTCTGATTTGAAACTGAAATCGTGCTGTCGACAAGTTTTTGATTGCTCAATTCCTATTGGTTACTTTTTTTTGCAACCTCCAATGTTCGTCTTTTGTTGCGAAAGCTGTCTGCTTTTTGTTGACCTGTCAAGTGAAGTAAAAGTGACACGCTACGTTTGTTATTACTGTAATAAAATTCGTTTGAGTGGCACTGAAGTGAATTAAAAAGACAGACTACTTGTGAGTTTCTTTTACGGAAACGTGCCACTCAAATAGTGGAATATAAATACTGTCAATGTCAGGGAAAGCCATATTCTGTCCCGGAGGCGTATTGGACAGGCACCCTAGGCCTAGAGGTAGCTGGTGAAGGTAATCAATATTTCTGTGTGCGTTTGTAAGTTTGATTGCCGATTAGATATGCTCCACTTTAAGTGTGCGCATAAGATTATATTGACAAGGCTTCCATTTGATAAACACGCCAGCTTGTCATCAATTCGTGTTACAAACAAAACAATATCTGCAAGGATATAAGTACACTCAAGTGTACGTAAGATAGACCTTATGTGTATTTTGATTTAGAATATGATGGAAACAAATCCATTTGCATGTTATCAAAGTGAAAGAGATATAATAATTTGTTATTGTGTAATTCCAGCTTTTTTGGACCAAATTAAAAATAAACCAGGCCTAGACCTAGAGCTAGTTGCCTGAGTGTACCCTAGGGCTAGGCCTAGCCCTGGCGGAAGCTTCAGGCTAACCATCTGTGAAAGTGTCATACAAATTGGACAGTTTAGACCTCGTCATGTGCAGTGAAGCAAATAAATGGATGTCATTAATCGTGGACTGTTGATTGCTGATCGGCAAAATTTGGATACGGTACGAGCGTTGCATCAGACGGTTGTATCGCTACGAACAGCCTTAGATAAGTCACGGGATGAACTCAAGGAGTTGCGAGCAAAAGTTCAGGAGCAGGTAGATGCAACGCGTTATGAAGACACAATAGAAAAACTATCCCTTGAAAACCATGTTCTACGTCAAAGAGTAATTAGTGATGGGAAACTTTCCGACTTTGTTGAACAATTGAATGAAATACCAAATACAAAATCAGACTCCTCGGAGGTAAAGCTCAAAGCCATGGATCCCAACACTGAAAGCGCAGAGCAACAAGGAGACAAGTCTGAACCTGATAGGTCAGATGTGTCTAGACCACTGGAGGACAGAGAATCTCCGAGAGTGGAGGACGAACCAACACATCGAGCTGAGGCCGAGGAGATTCCAAATACAAATGCTGTGGATAAAGAATCTGAATGTTTAAATGGGAATGAAACCTCCGAATATTTTAACCCCAAGGAAATGAACAGAGGTGCTTCAGAAGAAAACGACCAATCGTTTCACAGTGAGACAAGTCAGCCAGATCTTCAAGGTAGCAAAAATGCAGTCGAATCAGACAACGAGTCTGAAGAATTAGACGATATAGAGTTGATATTTACTACGGATGAAACAAAGGAGCTTGGAGTTCTTCAGGAAGATTTAGTATCTTTTTCCGACAACGAAGGGTGGCAGACCGGTACTCCTCAAGTTACGGTGAAATTCCACGAGGATTCGTTCGATGAAGCGGCAGAAAATGATGCCGAAGAAAAAAACGATCATTTGGACAAAATTCAATTCAATCTCAAAACGTGGACGCATTCTGTTCTGGTCGAAACCGATATTTCCAAGTGTGGAGTCGTTGACGAAAACGAGGTACCTTCACGGATCGGCAGACGAAACACTCTACCCAACCCCCTGATGTATCAGCCCATAATCCACCGAGAGGCGTTGAATGGAAACAGAGGCCAGGCCGGCACCAGTACCCGTCCCGGCACCAAGTTCTTCCCCTCGAACCGGAGTCCACGCAACGGCAACCTCAGCTACGGTAAATCCCCCGTCAGACCCATCCTCGTGGAGAGAAACTCCACAAAGCGCGAGTCGGAAGCGCAGACCGACATCACTGCGCTCCCCTCCCACTGGAAGTCCGAAAGCTACCTGGCGCACAAAGTGTCGCACAATTTCACCACGTTGCCGTCTAAATTCACGCTGCCAATACAGCAGATCTCGAGCAAGTACTCGCTGAAGCTCTCGGACAAGACGCAGGAGGCCCGGCGAACGCTTCTCTCCGACATCAACTTCACCAGCATGGTGCCGGAACTGTCGCGAAGCGCCGACCACCTGTGTCGGGCCGGCAACAACCCTACGCCGTGCAAGACCTACTCGCGGCCCCACTCCTACGCGAGGGGAACCGCGGAGAACCTCGTCTCGCCGGGCTACTTCCACTCCCGCGACTACGGCAAGGACATGTGGTCGCCGTGCGACTGCGTCCAGGGCAACCTGTCGCAGTACGGTCGAGCGCGGTCGAGCTGGGACCAGCCGCCGCGCTATCGAGGCAGCCTCGCCTCGATGCCGTCCTACGACCACTCGGACTCGAGGCGCAGACACTCGTCCTCCGCGTGGCGAGACTCGCCCGAGATGTATCGCAGCCACTCGATGGGTCATCGCCCGACGTACGGGTCGGTCCCCACTTCGCCCACTCACAGCGTCGCGTTCTCGCCCTCCTACGCGTCATCCAGGAACGACGTGTTCCCGTCTACGCCCGGCTACCTGTCTGGATCGCGGGACTCTGCGCACTTCACCGTGTCGTCCAAGAGCGCAAAGATCCAGTCCGCCACCAGAAGCAGGGCCAGAAACAGAGTCACCTTCCACGGTGAGTTCACAGCTCGGTCCACTGATTGTTGTGAACGAGAGTTGTGTACACTTGTATTGTATCTAACACTTGTCGTGCCCTCAGAGTCTTCGTTCCGGCGGCCAGCCCACCCGGGCCAGTCTCTGCCCGACCTGCGGGCCGACTACGGGCCCGAGAGCGGAGACTCTACCGACTCCCTCATCGACGAGGCGGAGGAGTATCTGCGTCGGTCCATCGACTCCATCCTGACCGGCACGGACTGGGGCAAGGTCGGGCAGAGGAGGCGCAACAGACGGCATTCGGACCCTGACCCAATCAGAGGTACGTCTTGTGATGTACAGTACAGAGTTTAGCTCCCGTGTGAGTTTTATGTGTTGTCTTGAATTGCACTCATCAGTTCCAACCAGGTGAATTAAATAATATTGAAGTATCTACCACATGGCATTCATTACTAGGCATTTAAATAATGTTGGTAGACTTTTGTAGTTTTGTTTTATGATACTTTGGAAGTGATGGGTTTTGTGTGAAATGTTTCAACAGCTCCTGCTTTTAAATCATTCATAACCACTCTCAATTTATTCCCATTAGGAGAATTCAAGATCCCTTATTTTCAGGCAAGGGTTCTGACCTCCCCAAAATCATTTTAACCAAGTTTTTAAGTAATATTAAATCAAAGGTGTTGATCTTAACCATTTCCATTTTGACATATATAGGGGCCTAGGCCTAGCCTACATATATCGCCCTGCTTCAAACTTGAATTCTTATTTTTTTTTGTACTGTTTGATATAACAATACTCTATCCCCAACACTTCAAGGTATAGTCCCTTATATCTTGTCAGACTAGTTCTAAGAATCGACTTGTAATATGTTCCAAGCAGATCGTGTAAGGGGTCTTTATTACGCAAATAAATACAAATACTGTCATTGCTCATGTGTGCGTGTGTGTGCGTGTGTGCAGAGTTTGTCCCCCCGAAGAGCGCCCAGCCGTTCCTGCCCAAGGTTCCCCGCGACCTCAAGCTCGACCACCTGGTCAAGGTCATCACGGGTGAAGGTCGCGTCACGGTGGGTCGCGTGCGCTACGTGGGGACGGTGGACGCCGGCACGGAGCCGTTTGTGGGGGTGGAGCTGCCCGGGGACGGAGGGAACTGTGACGGGTCGTACCGGGGGCGGAGATACTTTGACTGGTGAGTGAGGAGTACAGTGTGTACATACAGTAGGGTGGAGCTGCCCGGGGACGGAGGGAACTGTGACGGGTCCTACCGGGGGCGGAGATACTTTGACTGGTGAGTACGCAAGCATCTTCGAGTAGGAGTACAGTGTGGACAACTTGCGCAAGGTTACCGGACGCTTTGCATGAATGCTTGGGAGCAGAGAAGTGATATTTGGTCATATCTTGCATGCGTGCACAAATATCTATTAACAGTGTCTAGTTTTTTTTTTTAGAATAGAGTTGAAACCAAACTGTTTATAATGGTTGAGAATTGTACACGTAGGTACTGAGACTTTATTTAATTCTAATGTCATTAGCGTGACATTTGTTATTCACTATTTATGAAGGAGGTAAGAATAAAGTAGGTAGACCTTACATAAGTAGCATTAAAGTAGGTAGACCTTACATAAGTAGCATTTCTGTACATATTGACTTATCAGTGTGTCCGTATCGCATAGCTATTGAGAAGGAAACGTCATAACTCATAATTGCTGCCACTATATGGGTTTGCAAGTCTGTAATTGCTACAGATAGTTATTTACTCAAAAAGATTGATTCCTTCAAGTTACACACAGTTACGTACAACAAGAGCGATGGATATATGATTGTTGTGTTTTGTTCACAGTAATGCCAATCACGGGGTTTTCGTGCCGTTCAAGAAGGTCGTTATGGGCTGGAGTTTCTGAGCACCGGCCAAGTTCAACCCCAGCAAGTATTCAACCTAGCTACTCCTTTGTACAAACATCTGTGCTAAAACTTAGATTCAACTAAAAAGTCTGATCTTTACTCTGCACTCGTATCTAACATCCCAAAAACTAAATATTCAGATCTGCTTATAAATGTATGTTTTGTTTCCCTCCGAGTCGATAGATATTACGTAGTTATACCTGGCATACAAAGCAAGATGAGTTTATTTCCCTACCGTTTTACTGTTGATTTGCTGCAATAGAGCATTCTGACGAGTGTTCTTTACCCACCTGTTGTTGAATTATGTAGCACGTCATAACAGTTTTATGTTTTACTGGCCAGTTGATACTCAGGCGGAAACAGACCCAAATAGTAACAGTGTCAAACCATGATTCAAATTGTGGTATTTCTGGAGAAAGTTTGGAAGTTCCACCACGTGCACTGGAAACTTCCCGAGCTAAGTTTTCCGACTCGCTACTGTAAATACGTGCAACATATTACATTATAATATGAATAACAAGGAAGATCATTACCGTGTATACCTCAATCTCAACTGACTCAATTTTAACGTGCTAACCATCGTAACCGAAATACACCTCAGAGATGTAATATATGGACATATTTCCCAATTCCCAACAGAGTGTGATTGTGCACATGACTGCCCACTTGGCTGACCATTAATGAACTTGCCAAAGACGTTTCTTAGTTACGTTTTTTATTAGAAATACTACAGAATGGACGTGAGAAAATAACGTGTTTTGTTTCGAGGGATTGTCACGCCGCTCTTTTCTCAGACGTATTAGTATTACCTATTAACGTCGATTCCATTAACATACAGTATTCAGTAGGTATGCAGTCAACTTCAAATACAAAATATAACTTTGTTAATGCTATTATTTTCCTATGAACTGTACTTATGTTATGTGGTACTTAAGTTTTAGTTGAAGGCACTCATTACTTTACATAATGGTATTACATATGTTATAGCTCATTATTTAGGTGGGTAATTACTAATTAGTATATAGGCTAGCCGCTAGATGCTTATTATAAATTATATACAACTATAATTTACTTTGGAAAAAGAATAGAAGATAGAAGTTTTGTTAGCTGTAGTTAATTGAGTTTATTTGCTCAGGTGTTGAGCTATGCATAATCAGAGGGTCCCCTATTTAATCAACAGAAGTTTTTGGTCAGTATGGAGCATGGTATGCAATTTTACATTACGTTCAACGTGGGTCTTGTTAAAAATTAACCATGGAACACAGTTGGTAATCAAGAGTACTTAGTACTTAGTGGTACCTACCTAATTATATTTTATCAAGTATTTGATCACACCTAGGGAATAATATGTAGTACTTAGGCCAATATAGACTCTACGTCTTTTATACTCCACGTTGCGGTCGTTGCCACACTTTTATTTTGTCTTTACTTTTATTTTATTGTGGTTGGTTGGCCACCAATGCAAGTTGGGGTACAATTGACAAGACAACACAGAACTGTACAGGATGTGCTATTGTTTTATGTACCTAATTGTTGTGTAGGTTTGGCATATTCACATTAATGATGCTCGATCTGTTTGGCCAGTTGCCACAATTTCTTAAATAACAATCACTCTTTTAAATAGATCTCATTTTATTTATATTACCTGTGTCATTGACAAATAAATTCAATCATTTCAACATTCCTGTACTATTTAGCATTATTGAAGTACAGTAGCCTATATACATACACAGTCGTAGGACATCTATGCAAGCAATCTGAAAGCTTAACATTAGTTTGGAAGAACTGCCAATAAGACCAAATAATAAATATATTAGTAATATTCTGGTTGAAACGCTCCTTATCCGAATTGATTGTGGAAAATGAGCACAACAGAATAAAGCCATCAGTATCGAATGATTGTTACTTAGTGTGATTTAGCTAAACATTTAATGTGAGTGTGATCGATAAGCATTGGACCTCATTGGTGTAGGCCTATCATATCTAGGTTTAATTGAAGGCTGGTTGCTGACAAATTTTGAGCCAAGCCAACCAAGCTAGCCGAATTATTGTCCAAAATAGTACTCAGAAAACTGTGTTTATCTTTCCGTTGATGAAAAACAAGACAAGGGTACTGTTATTTTTGAAGGTTTCAGCTAGAGACTAAGACTAGTCTAGTGTAATTGTATGGAACTGTGGCAAAATGTACCCATGATGAGAAAATGAGGATTATGGAATGAGGCTAATATTTTGTTAATTCTAAGGATTTTTGTGGATGCTAGCCAATTTAACATGCTCTATGTATTATAGTCATATCTAGTGTATGGGTTGCTACTTTGAGTAGTATATTCTAGTTGTACATACATACCCCATATTCAAATAAATGTACTTGTTGGAATGAAATTGAGAGTTGTTGATATGTATGTACTGGTTTCTTTCTGTCAGTCTTTCGTGTTATATACTCAGCACTTAACTCAGACCAAAGCAATCACTTATCAATGTTGTGTATATTTTTAAAACATTTGTGCTTAATGAAAAGGCTTTTTGTATTTCTATTACTTCTTGCCAATAGACCAATGTTGCTCAGAATAATGTTTCTATCAGAGCCACTCAAAATAAGTCAATTCGTTTATTACCTTATGTACCGGTAATCGTATTCCGAACTGAAAGAAATGTATAAATAAATATATGTTATATGAATATGATGATATAATATATGTATCACAGAAAGTTATCGACTGAGATGTGTTTAGCTTAGCACGAAGTGTGTCGGCCATTTTCATTCATACTAGGCCTAGATAGCAATACCAAAGGTAGATTGGATAAAGTTTATTCATTATTGTACAGTTCACTATGTAAGCTCCTTTTAAACTGAAACTGGTGATGATTTCAAACTATTAGAGAAGGAGTTGTAAAATATTTATCATCTAGTTATCGTTTGTAGGCTTCAAATTTTTTAAAGCATATGATTTGTTATTATTCATAAAACTATTGTTGCTGTAGTAAAGTCCAGAAAATGTTGTAAATTGTTTGTGTGGCATGTTCTCCTTATAACGTTGTAAGGTACATTGTGATCCAAGTTACTTGAAATTATTTTATGTAGAACAGAGAAGAATAGCTAGAAATACAGTACTGTATACTAATATATTTCATGTTCTAGTATCTATGTTGCGGCGACATTGTTATGCCGTTGTTGTTAAATGTTGAACGGAGGACTAGAATCTCTTCTCATTAAGCCGTACGTGGACGACGTTATCTAGATGTTGACTTAGCCAATCAATAGAATGTAATTTGGTGGGAAAGCTAATGATACCCTTTAGATAGTATTGATTTCCCCTGGGTTTGATTACGAGCCCATTAAAACTTGCTAAACACAGTTCCGGCAATGCTTGTAATGTGTTTGAAACCTGCCGACTGCAGATTAGGCGAGGGTGTTGCCCCACTCAGGGGAGATGATACGAGTGTTTATTTCATCCTTTGATATTAATTATTAATTATATTTAACTGGGGATATCCCCACAGTCACATTCAACACTATTGCAATCATTTATTGTTTACCATCAGATCTGAACAAATCTTGCTCCGGTTGATTCTTTACGTAGTCTATTACTTGTTTATGTTTTTAATTTTTGTTATTTTATCCCTGACAACAATTTCTTACTATGCATCATAATTTCAAATGAACTGAATGTAAATTCTGTCAGTCTATGAAATCTGTAAATATGTGATTTAAATTAGCTGTAAGCCTACTTTTGCATGTACTGAATGTGCATAGTGTGTGCGTGTGCGTGTGTGTGTGTATGTGACCTCATACTGTACCACCTTAGCTGTGTTGCTTGTGTGTTGAAGAAACTTAGCAAAAACTTGTTTGCAAGTCAAGAGCTTTAATGTCCTGAAAAGGGAAGTCATGAGCTTTTCCATTGAAAGTTGATAGTTTGGAGACGTTGGCCTCCTGTTAAGAGCAATATCTACGTTATATATAATATGTGCACCACTAGGGGTATTGTGCGTTGTCTTCTAGTATTTCTTGTCTCACTCCTAGACTGGCTGGGCCACTTGACTATTCTGCACCTATGAACGTTACCACGATATATAGTTGTGTTACGGTATCTTATAAAGATAGGCCTATATTAACATGCTAAATGTGCTGCCAGAGGATAAGTTCAGGTACATGTTCTCAGTTTTTCAATGGCTTGTACAGAATTATGTTAATAGTCAATGATTTTTGGGCAGAGTAATGTCAAGGAAACGAAACATATTTTTTCCCCTCGTGCAACGTTTTGAAAATAAATTCAGTACAATACAATGCAACAAAAGGTGTAGGCTCAACGGAACACAAAGGAACCTTCAGATTTGTCATGGTAATGAGATCTTTGAGGAGCTCCTTTGATTCGGAATATTTATCCAAAAAACGTTTCGTAGGACGTTCTTGTCAAGGAAGAACGAACCTTGCACAAACGTTGAAATATTTTAAGTCTCTCTGTGTTCACCGGGCTAGCGAGATGGAGGAGATGAGGACTCAAAGTTTCCAAACAACTCTGCCCAGAAATCTGATGGCATATAGATTAGATTTTATTTTATGAGAATCTGGAATGTTTTCAGTGTAGTCATCTCTTATAATTCCATCATGATATTGTGTAATCAAAATTTGATGTGGTAAGATGGTCACTTAATAATGTGACTAGGTAATAATAATATTAACAATAATAATGATTAAAAGGCAGATACCTAAATGTAAATATATATATATATTTTTCCTCCTAAAATGAGAGAAATGTCAGAAGTGATAATGGTACGAAAGGTGTTTGATACAAATCATTGGTATGGTGCAATTACATAGGCCATAATTACGTAAATTCATTGCGTAATAATAGCTGTTGTTGTATTGATTATATTTTGCAAGGGACAGAGTTCGGGAAAAGAATGTGATTGGACTTATAGATCTGAAGATACGTGTGATGTGTTCCGAGAGACGTATCTGCTCGTTGTGTCGGGAACGGTTGTCGAAGAGAACTCTGCAAAAACTTGCCGTTTTTATTAGCATTGTATAGAAAATTGCATCATGGTCCACTGTTGATTGACTGATTGAATAGGTAAGGGTCGGCTTAGTGAAACGACTGAAGGTTGAACGCGGATCAAAGTTCCGGTTACATCTTCAAGTTTAGCTACAGAGTGGAATCGTATTCAGTGGAAACGATGCGAGTCTGCGTTTGATAACATTTATCAGTTGTTGTGTCCACTCGCTGTACCCTGTTTTAAAGTAAACATGTACTTAATGGTCTCTTTCAACGATACTTAGATCCCAATGTAACGAATCGACCTGAAGGTTAATGGGTCGTGTTCTTCATTATCTATCGTCTCTACTAGGACGCGTCTAGCGTCAGAGAATACATAATATTAATAATGTCGGCTCTTGCTTTCTCTACAGTGCTCGAACTGGGATGCTCATTGGTTGCAAAGCCAGCGGTGTGTGAACACAACGTACTGAGTCATTTTGTGTTCTTTTTGTGTACAAAGCACAATCGCAATCATTGTTTTAAAACTAGAGGCAACAGGTAGAGGTACCCAGGCATGGTTACCACTTTACATGCTAACCATCTGTAAAAGATTACCAATTTCTTTTCTATACCATTTATGTTTTAAACAACTTATCGAAATGCACACTATCCCAGTTTGAGCACTGGTTGTTTAGTTTAGATCTTAATATAGATGTAGTAGTGTACCTTGTATAATTTGTGATTCATTTAAAGTTAAAAAAATATTAAAATGTCTTGATATATGTAACAAGTGTTAAAGTTATGTTGACTGAAGGGTTGGATCAGAGAACTGATGCGAGGCAGTAATGTGTAGAAGGAAGAAAGGGTATTTACTGATATGTGGGACCGTCCATAAGTTAGTTAGAGATAACTTGTAAATAACATTTCGTTTTGTTTAGATGCTTTACAAACTGCTGCGTTTATAACGCTGACATTGTTGCCCAATGTGTTCGCATTGTTTGACACAACAACGTGGGCCAGTGCGGCACAGATATCTTTCTTTTCAGTAGGAACATTTTGTGGTTCTAATAAGAGATGGCTTTTAATGTTTAACCATTCAGTGTCTGTGAGCACTTGCAGAGCTTCACTTACTTGTCACACAATATGTCAAATGCAGAATGTTGCTTTCTTGCAATACTTCAAAATAATTGAAAACCATTCCATTGTTTATCAATATATCTTATCACACTGAATCGTGCGCATTACATCGGTTGGCAGTTCAGAATCTCAACACCTGCGATGCAGCAGTTTGTAAAATAACCTTGAATGTAAATTATTGTTAAAAACTTAAAATTGGTTTTCTTTTAGAAGTGTTTCTATAATAAAGGTAATTGTGAAGGTACAGTTTCAAGTACCTACATATCACGTGAGGTTTGATGACGGAGAAGGCACCTGGCAAGTACACAGTTTGATTGAGGTAGATAACATAAGATGTAGTTTTTTCTGAATGTGGTGAACTTAAATTAGTGCAAGATAATCAAAATTAATTACAAAAATGTTAGTTAATTTATGGACGATCCGAAGCGAGTTGGGAGGAAGTCTAGATGTATTACATGTTTGTATGTTACGTGTACAGGTCTGTGTAATCATAGCGGGCACATGTTTTAAGTGTAAATTCCAACTGTACATTATTATCCCAGGGACCATTGAGTTACCTCCAATAAAGAACATTTTAAAAACTATCTCCTTTGCACTCTTAATTGAACAGTGAACTGTATTTCCCATCCAATTACCGTACGCTGATACCAGTTCAACACAGATGCAGATCGAACTCGAAGCCATATGGAACTAGGGGGGCTTGGGTTCAAGGTTCTGTGAGTGTTTCAGTAAACCTCATATTATTTGCGATCACATTTGTTAGCAAAATGTTCTATAGTGTTAATAGAAGTGATGAGCAGGTATTATTTTACATATATATTCTATATAGGTACTTCAGTTTGATGTCAGTACCTGATATAAATGAGGTACGTTATATTTTGCCGTGCTTTATCTCCGTAGCACGCCGAGTGTCTTCGTAGCTTAACAACGTGCGTCTAGCGGAGGTTCAGTAAACCTCAAAGTTGGAGTTCGACGAGCTCTGCTAGGGGATTCACGGACCTTGGTAGCTACATAAAACCACCAAAGAGGTTACAAAGTGGAGTAGGGTAAAATAAAATGTACATTGGTTTTCAAAACAACAACATAAAAAACAACTTTATTGAATGTTCAAACTTAACAAGATGAGCGTGGGGGGTTTAGTTTCCGGTGTGGACGGGGAAGTCCGCGTACCACCCGAAGGCTCCGTGGTGTCCCGTGTGCGCGCCGTAGTCTACGTGGTCGTGTCCGCCGCCGCCGCCGCCCGCCTGGCGCTGTAGTCGCACAGTGTCCTCGTCTGCTTCCTGCTCGTCCTGCTCGTAGGCTGCGCGCCGGGCGATGCGCAGACGAGGCGCGGGGGCTTGCGCACGCGCGCCAAACTCGTCCACCTCCACCACCTGCACGTTCTCTAGCGGTATCGCGATGAAGCGGGGCCGGGCATGCACGGACACTAGCGCTACGGCGACCAGCAGGCTCACTATTATCTGCAACATAGGCATGGTAGGTATTAGACTTGGGCTGCATTCGTCGCAGCTCCTATTTCTATACATTCATGTCACAATTCGGTGCTGCACAAGTGTAGAATATAATTTGACGAAAACATAAAATAAACAATAATAACAAATTGTATTACAAAAAATTGAAGTAGGCAATTGGAATTATTTAGGAAGGATAACATTTTTTATGCAAAAACATTCAATACAACGTCGGAAAGGATAAAAATAACACGTTTTCCCGAACCGATATGAATGGTACTTGTTCATGTTCTGGCATTTCTATTTGAATCAAAACCAGGGTGCCAAGCTAGTTTGGATCGAAAACAGAACCAAAGTATTAACAACTTTTAAACTCAAGTTCCCCAAGACGAACAGATAAAAAAACTGTTAAAATTTCCGATTGCAATTTCGTATTGTTACTTTTGATTCATCCCAAAATATTCGTAGAAACCCATTCAATCGTTCGTGCAGACTCATCGAAAACCCATTTGGTTTATGTTGCTAATAGTTGGTTCCAACTTCCAATATCTAGAATTAGATGTTACTTGCTAATAGTTGGTTCCAATACCTAGATGTTACTTGCTAATAGTTGGTTCGAATACAGATGTTACTTGCTAATAATAGTTGGTTCCAATACCTCGATGTTACTTGCTAATAGTTGGTTCCAATACCTAGATGTTACTTGCTAATAGTTGGTTCGAATACAGATGTTACTTGCTAATAATAGTTGGTTCCAATACCTCGATGTTACTTGCTAATAGTTGGTTCCAATACCTCGATGTTACTTGCTAATAGTTGGTTCGAATACAGATGTTACTTGCTAATAATAGTTGGTTCCAATACCTCGATGTTACTTGCTAATAGTTGGTTCCAATACCTCGATGTTACTTGCTAATAGTTGGTTCGAATACAGATGTTACTTGCTAATAATAGTTGGTTCCAATACCTCGATGTTACTTGCTAATAGTTGGTTCCAATACCTAGATGTTACTTGCTAATAGTTGGTTCGAATACAGATGTTACTTGCTAATAATAGTTGGTTCCAATACCTAGATGTTACTTGCTAATAGTTGGTTCGAATACAGATGTTACTTGCTAATAATAGTTGGTTCCAATACCTCGATGTTACTTGCTAATAGTTGGTTCCAATACAGATGTTACTTGCTAATAGTTGGTTCCAATACCTAGATGTTACTTGCTAATAGTTGGTTCCAATACCTTGATGTTACTGAAATATTTTAACAAATCATTTAGCAATTTGGTTTGTGCACAGCCGACACTAGATTTTTAAAAGTTTCTACTTGACATTGGCAGGGAAAGTTGTAGGCTAATGCAATTCTGTAAGTTGGACGACTGAATTTCGTCCTGTCGCACCAAATCCAATTTAGAATCGATTCTCTTTTTTAGTGGTTTACGTTATACATTTTTTATATTACATAGAACAAAACTATTCTAAAATATGTATAGCAGTGAATTTAAAACATTGACCCTAGAGTACTGGGAATCGAACCCATGTTCTACCAACTGAGTTTATCTCTTTGTTCTGCAACAAGTGCAATGTTTACACTATGTTTACACTAGACTCACCAGCTTCATGGTGCGATCTGTTGTCTTGTCGAGAGCAGAGGAGCGAATGAGATGCTAACAAGATGCGTGTTTACACTAGACTGTTGTACTCACCAGCTTCATGGTGCGATCTGTTGTCTTGTCGAGAGCAGAGGAGCGAATGAGATGCTAACAAGATGCGTGTTTACACTAGACTGTTGTACTCACCAGCTTCATGGTGCGATCTGTTGTCTTGTCGAGAGCAGAGCAGCGAATGAGATGCTAACAAGATGCGTCAGTGCGCTTATATACGCGACACTTTCCCCGCGGTCCACGGTAGAGGTACCGACGCCGCGGTCCGCTCGTTTCGCGCGCTTTTTGCCGGCAGACCGCACCGCGCCTCGCTTTCCTTTAGGTTTCGTTTTGGGAGGTTTTTGTCAGGTGCCTCCGTGCGTACAATACTCCTGTGAGACGTGAGGGACGGGGTTCGATCCCGCCCAGGGTCCGTCGCTCATCACTCAGGGCCAAGGCCCCCCCACACACACAACATGCTTGGATTGTTCCAGTGAGAATTGACGAACTTCCTAAACTACACATTTATATGAAGTAAAAAGCGAAATCATTATTTATTATCATACTAAAGCCTCAGCAACGTTATAAGCCTAATTCCAATATCAGATTTGTATCTACCGTCCAGTGGCGTAAAGGAGACTCCCGCCGCCCCCGCGAAGCGGGGGGGCCCGCTGTGTAGGGGGGCCCGGCTCGCCAGACATACAGATCTTATTTTTTCGTCATAAAATTTCAAATGTTGTCAACTTGGATCTGTTCTTCTCCGGGGCCATTCGGGGGAAGAAGTTAGAGGAATGGGACAATTTTGAAGGAATATATTTAAAAACGCTTATGGGTGGAATTATTGTAAAACGTAAAATTTAATAATTTTAAAATAATTAATATTATTATTATTAATATAATTAATAATTATTCGTAATTTTTTTTCAGCTATAAATTGTTTTTGATAATGGCTGTTACTGCATGAAAACCGTCATAAAACTCGCTGTAAAACTCTAACGGAAATTCGCTCGAATGGCTGGGACATGGCCCCAGGTCTCGTGCGGTGTCCACCAGTGAAGAGCTACGTGGAATTTCACCGCACGGCCAAATACTACCACGGGCCCGGACGGGGATCTTGTATCATTGTCCCGATTCTGAAGCGTGTTTACACTTAACAGACGTGTAAAACGTCACATATGAAGAAAAGAGTTCGCCTTCGGCGAATTGACCTCCGCCGGCTGTGACTTTCGCCCCAGACCCCCTTCTTGCTTAGGATGTTCAACCCTCCCCTCCCCCACAGTAAATTCCTCGATACGCCGCTGGCCCTTATGCTATTTCTTATTATTCTGGTCACAGTAGCAACATACCGAAAAGTAATTTTCAGATTTTAAAATAACACATATTTGAGGATGAGCAAACACTATTTGAGTAGCAGCACTGCAGCATGCCTCAAGACAGTCTTAAAGCTCTCTCAGTAGGCTATACTCAGTATAGAGTGTGAACTGTGAGCAGGCCAAGCAGTTGAGCACGGACGGGCTTGCCAGTCATAAGAATGCTAGACGCCGAAACCCCTTCTTGTGATAATACTAATTTAGGATGACTGTGTGGGGGTATTAGAGCTCAAGTTAAAATGTATTTCGTTGTGTTAACCCCATATAGGGGGCCCGAAACTATTCTTGCGGGGGGGCCCGGGCAATTTCCGTTACGCCACTGCTACCGTCCCTTTCATGGGTTATTGAAAGAGTTAATCAACAGATTTCTGACGTTCTTTCACACAAAAGTAAAGACTAAAGTGTAAAGAAGTTACCTGTGGTAAATACTTTGATAGTCTTATACAGAGTGCTCAACCTCATTAGTCACGCCCGCTGTGTTGGGTACTTCCAGGTATCCAACCCAATGTCGTAAATGATCCATAATGGACTTGTTTCGAGTAGATAGGGGAATTCTAGAACATTAAGTTCATACTATTGGATTCTGCTATTTACTAAGAGTTGTTACTTGTTAGGTAAGACTTAGGGTGTCTTGGTGTTCGCAGCTTGGTATTAATATTATTGGGTACAATGGACGCAGACTTGTGATTCGAACACTTCTTTGTGCGCAGTGGCCTCCTTATTGTACGAGTGGGTGTTGGATTGGACGGCTTCTTGCAAGGCCACGATGCGCCTACATAAGTCACAGAACAGTGTGGGGTCGCGGGCAACGTCTGTAGCTCATCAACTCTTAAGTATTTGAGGTTTACCGAACCTCACTTGTGGTTCTATGTTATCAAACTTCATTTTTCATCCTCTCAACAAACAAACCCACCATTACTTTAGCCCTCCGAACCAGCACTCCAATGAGTCATGTTGTCCGCTAAGTGGAACAGGTTGCCCGTGTACGCGGGAAGTGAAAATGCCGCCTATAATAATATGTTATAATCCTCTAACATAGCATGTTGATAATCACCCATTTTAAAAAGACAAAGTGTGGATTTTGGATTTTTGAGAAGGGTATATAGCCTTGGTTGAAAAACGGCATAAAATCTTTTTTGCCATTTTTGAAATTTTTATGATCATTTCGCATTCTTTGATAGTTTTTGCATCCTGTGAGACCATCAGTTCGTAAATCGATCCATATTTGGAGTTACAATTACAATAAGAAGAATCGAGTAGAATATTCATTATTTTTTTACAGGCGAACGGTTCTTTTCCGCAAAAACCGTTTACAGTTTTGCATTCACCAGGTCAAGATCTATTGAAATGGATTTTAAAAATACAAAGTGTGGATTTTGGATTTTTGAGAAGGGTATATATAGCCTTGGTTGAAAAACGGCTTAAATTCTTTTTTTGCCATTTTTGCAGTTTTTATGATCAGATCGCATTCGTTGATACTTTTTGCATCCTGTGAGACCATCAGTTCGAAAATCGATCCATATTTGGAGTTACAATTACAATAAGAAGAATCGAGTAGAATATTCATTATTTTTTTACAGGCGAACGGTTCTTTTCCGCAAAAACCGTTTACAGTTTTGCATTCACCAGGTCAAGATCTATTGAAATGGATTTTAAAAATACAAAGTGTGGATTTTGGATTTTTGAGAAGGGCCTTGGTTGAAAAACGGCTAAAAATATTTTTTTGACATTTTGGCAGTTTTTATGATCAGATCGCATTCTTTGATACTTTTTGCATCCTGTGAGACCATCAGTTCGTTAATCGATCCATATTTGGAGTTACAATTACAACAATAAGAATCGAGTAGAATATTCATTATTTTTTTACAGGCGAACGGTTTTTTCCGCAAAAAACCGTTTACAGTTTTGTATTCACCGGGTCAAGATCTATCGAAATAGATTTTAAAAAGACAAAGTGTGGATTTTGGATTTTTGAGAAGGGTATTGCCTTGGTTGAAAAACGGCTTAAAATCTTTTTTTGCCATTTTTGCAAATTTTATGATCAGATCGCATTCTTTGATACTTTTTGCATCCTGTGAGACCATCAGTTCGTAGATCGAACCATATTTGGAGTTACAATTACAATAAGAAGACTCGAGTAGAATATTCATCATTTTTTTACTGACAAACGGTTAATTTGCGCCAAAAACTATTGACAGTTTCGCGATCAGGGGGACAAGATCTATCAAATGCGATTTTAAAAAGACCATGTGTTGAAACTCATTTTTTGGACTTCGAAAAAAAAACGACTTCATTTTTTTTCTCATTTTCAAAGTTTTTATCATCAGATCGTATTTTTGAATTTTTGGAATCAAACGAGACCCTCATTTCGTAAATCCATCCATGTTTAGTGTAACAATTACAATAAGAATGAATCGAGATACAATGAGATTCATACATGCATACAATGAAACCAGTGTTTTACTTACCAGTCTAAGCAACATTACTTCCGTCGTGAGGCATAGCGTATGCAGTAACGCCTTGGCTTCAAAAACTTAAGGTCTGGGGTTCGAAACCCATTACTTCCAATTTTTTTTTCCACCATATTCACACATTTTAATGAATTGTTTCTCAATTTTCTAAGTTTTTATCAACAGATTGTATTTTCGAAGACTTTGTGAAGTCAGAGAGACCATCAGTTCGTAAATCCATCTCTATTTAGAATTACAGTTACAAAAAGAATAAATCGAGTAGAATATTCATTATTTTTTTTCGGTCGAAGGTTCTTTTCCGCAAAAAATCGTTTACAGTTTTGCATTCACTGGGTCAAGATCTATCGAAATAGATTTTTAAAAGACAAAGTGTGGATTTTGGATTTTTGAGAAGGGTTATAGCCTTGGTTGAAAAACGGATTAACATCTTTTTTTGCCATTTTTGCAGTTTTTATGATCAGATCGCATTCGTTGATACTTTTTGCATCCTGTGAGACCCTCAGTTCGTTAATCGATCCATATTTGGAGTTACAATTACAATAAGAAGAATCGAGTAGAATATTCATTATTTTTTTACAGGCGAACGGTTTGTTTCCGCAAAAAACCGTTTACAGTTTTGCATTCACCGGGTCAAGATCTATCGAAATAGATTTTAAAAAGACAAAGTGTGGATTTTGGATTTTTGAGTCTTGGTTGAAAAACGGCTTAAAATCTTTTTTTGCCATTTTTGCAGTTTTTATGATCAGATCGCATACTTTAATACTTTTTGCATCCTGTGAGACCATCAGTTTGTAAATCGATCCATATTTGGAGTTACAATTACAATAAGAAGAATCGAGTAGAATATTCATTATTTTTTTACAGGCGAACGGTTTGTTTCCGCAAAAAACCGTTTACAGTTTAGCATTCACCGGGTCAAGATCTATCGAAATTGATTTTAAAAAGACAAAGTGTGGATTTTGGATTTTTGAGAAGGGTATATATAGCCTTGGTTGAAAAACGGCTTAAAATCTTTTTTTTTCATTTTTGCAGTTTTTATGATCAGATCGCATTCTTTGATACTTTTTGCATCCTGTGAGACCATCCAGTTCGTAGATCGATACATATTTGGAGTCACAATTACAATAAGAAGAATCGAGGACAATATTCATCATTTTTTTACTGACAAACGGTTAATTTCCGCCAAAAACTTTTGACAGTTTCGCGATCACGGGGACAAGATCTATCAAATGCGATTTTAAAAAGACCGGGGGTTAAACTCATTTTTTTGACTTAGAAAAAAACGACTTCAATTTTTTTTCTAATTTTCAGAGCTTTTATCATCAGATCGTATTCTTGGGCATTTTTGTAATCTAACGAGACCCTTATTTCGTAAATTTATCCATGTTTGGTGTTACAATTACAATAAGAATGAATCGAGATACAATGAGATTCATACATGCATATTACATTGAAAGTTGAAACCAGTGTGTTACCAACCAGTCTAAGCAACACTGTTTCCATCGTGAGTCATAGCGTATGCGGTAACGCCGTGGCTTCGAATTCGTGAGGTCTGGGGTTCGAATCCCATTACTACCTATTTTTTTTCCCACCATATTCACACATTTTTATGATTTGTTTCTCAATTTTCTAAGTTTTTATCATCAGATCGTATTTTTTAAGACTTTGTGAATTCAGAGAGACCATCAGTTCGTAAATCCATCCCTATTTAGAATAACAGTTACAAAAAGAATAAATCGAGTAGAATATTCCTTATTTTTTTTTACAGGCGAACGGTTTGTTTCTGCAAAAAACCGTTTACAGTTTTGCATTCACCGGGTCAAGATCTATTGAAATAGATTTTAAAAAGACAAAGTGAGGATTTTGGATTTTTGAGAAGGGTAAATTAAGCCTTGGTTGAAAAACGGCTTAAAATCTTTTTTTGCCATTTTTGCTGTTTTTATGATCAGATCGCATTCTTTAGTACTTTTTGCATCCTGTGAGACCATCAGTTCGTAAATCGATTTATATTTGGAGTTACAATTACAATAAGAAGAATGGAGTAGAATATTCCTTTTTTTTCAGGCGAACGGTTTGTTTCCGCAAAAAACCGTTTACAGTTTTGCATTCACCGGGTCGAGATCTATTGAAATAGATTTTAAAAAGACAAAGTGAGGATTTTGGATTTTTTAGAAGGGTATAGCCTCTTCAGAAGGTGGCTGGTAGCCGCGTTGTTTACCACGAGCCGCCACTGCTTGACACGAGATGATGTCAATACTGCGCGGTCGTGTGGTGGGCCACATGGGCTGGAGTGTGAAGCTATATGATGTCGATACTGCGCGGTCGTGTGGTGGGCCACATGGGCTGGAGTGTGAAGCTATTAGGCTGTGATCTTATCACAGGCTCCAGTCTAAAGCCATTAGACTGCATGGGATCTTATCTCAGCGTGAAATGACTAGACACACTTTCGATGCATGTCATTAAAAATGCATTTGAGACAAGTTGTCACGGTGAAGACTTGAAGGAGACAAGACTTGTACTTAGAAACTGCAGCTGTGTCGAGATGTACGTCATAGAGACACGTTTATTGCGTTTTAGGTTTTAGATGCTAAATCGGTGAATACATGGGTTTTTGAAGTAAGACAAAACGATAATATATGCTACAAAATGCTAAATTAAAAATAACAAATAATAAATGTAGAGTAAATTAATGCTAAAGAAACTCGATACATCTCTCTAACTATAATAAAATATGTTTATTGTTTGTAATAAACTAATAATAAAGACTTACGGATCTCAACAGAGCTGGGGTGAGTAGGTCTATACAAAGGTTTCTACTCAAGCCACGAGAAAATATTTCCCTAAAATAAAAACACTTCGATTTTAGTTTTCCCGTAGTTTTTCTCAATTTCCTCACTTTTCCGCTTCAATGACAAGAATGGGACGCGTAATTTCCGGCTGTCCGCGGCTCCGCTTCCTGTAGTCGCGCGGTGCATGCCGGGACCCAGGCGCTACCGGGGTAGCGCGCACCGTCTTTCAAGGGTCACCGGTCACCCCTCTGCTGTACACAATCAACCCCACGCGCTCAACAACTCACGTGTTTTGTTCGTTACAATGGAGGCAATCAATTACCCTACATCCAGACCCCAGTGCGCGCACCATTACATCTTGTGCGGTATCGGCGTATCGTTTACTTTTGGATTCAAAACTTTGGTTGATTGTAAAATCTATGTTTTAATTAATTTTTTGATTAGAATTTCAAACTATTTTTATAAATACATTCGTCCACTAGAAATTATTTGCAGTAATTCTGGGGGTTACAGGGGGCAAGTTTCTTTGAAATATGCAAGTAATCACAGATAGAGGATTTCGATAAATAATATGTTGTATCGATATTTTTGGACAAAATAATTTCTTATTAAAATCCAGAGCGTCTGCACAGCAACACTGCAAGACCCTTCTTGGAGCTGATAAGCTTGCAGTACGTGTGATGTCTGAATGTCATGGGCGGTAACCGATCAACTTTCAAAGTTCACTCACATTTATGTTTATACTTTATAGTTGAGCCTGTGATTGAGCAGTGTTGATCCTAAAGTTTGAATGGAATACTTAAAACCATTCAAGCTAACCCTGATGTATGCTCCGTGCATTGACTGATATTATTGATATTATTATTGGCGGGATCAATGGCCAGATCAGCTGATCACCCGCTCAGTGAATAGTAAACACGCTCGGACAGCATCTGACTGTCATAATGTAATCGTCTGACTCATCACATTCACAACAATGCCGGTGAAATTTGTGTCGGCTTGTTTGTGTTTCGCATTAGACTCACCAACACACAAGTCTCGTTGGCGTTGACAGCGAGACTAGTTAGTTTCACCTCGATCGGTCTGGGCGAACAGTCATGCACCCGGGTTCGAATCCCGCGCTAACGAGATCACATTTCATAACCTTACCAATAGAAGTGGCTCATCGGTAGCACATGCTACTCTTATTTCGGAGGTCACCGGTTCGAATCCTGACTCGATTGTCCTCAGTCATAAGGTAAATCCTATAAGATTCGGGTGATCCTTCCCATACTACAAAAATAAACACGAAACAGCCCTACCGATGCCTCCGTCATAGACAAACGAGTGACTCTTAGCTTTGGCCAACTAGTGAGACCCATTTGTATGTATGCATTGTAGACGAATTTACTATACACTTTTTATCATTCGGGTGCGATTTTGACGAAAGCATCGGTCAAGTTACTTCGATACCTAATATGGTCGCCCAATGCCTCAAGTGGGTCACGTCAGGTAAAACTCATATTGTTTACATTTAACACGTGCGTTTTCACGTGTGTAATAAGCCTACTGTTTCAGTGTGACAAGGAGTGACTTGCGAATCCTCTAGGCCAAGGCGGGCTCGTCGTTGGCTACGCCTGAATGAATGACCCATCTCTCCTGTCAACTGATCAACTTTCTTGCGCGGTAGAGAAAGAAGGGTCGACCGTGACGCCGAGTTTGTTTCTTGTCTTGTCTTAGCGAGTGAAAGCTTTGATATGAACGCCCGCTCAAACTATTTGGTTCTCGCGCCCCCTGGCTTTGTTCCTGTGTGGGAATGTCCACCCATAAATGTCCATCACACAATTGTTTTGGACCAAACTAGACCCCCCCCCCCTCCCTTGTCAAAGTTAACCACAAAGTGTCCCTTGAATGATGTCACAAAAATTCAAAATCTTCCACCACTTTCTAACCATCATAAATATATTTACTCGCACAGCCACCTTCACACAGTCAAATTCAAAGCAAGGCACAGCAGGTGATACAAAAAAAGTATTTGAAAAATTAATGTTTTCTGAAAATGACTGCCGATCATGTTATCACTTTACTAGATTCTATGACACAATACAAAGTGGAAGTGTGGACGTCGCACACCGGGCCTAGCCAACCAAAAACAAAGTAAAAAATATGGTTTGCACTGTATATGTATCTGCACAAGAGGGGAATTGTGCGTACAGGGGATGAGGAACAGTGGTATAGGTATCAATGTTCAGCCCATCACAATGAAAAGGTTTTTATTGGCAAGATAGAAGTTCCATTTTTGTACTACACTACATCCACCTAACACATACCTCAATAAATGTTATTGACTAACATAAAAATGATTCTTCAAAAATATACACACTATGAAATTATAATATTTAACAAGATACACTTGAACAGTAGAAAGAACAACATCTTGCCTGAAAGTTTAGGTGGCCAATCAGGCAAGAGGTTAGTTTGTTCCTTACAACATTTCACAGCATCTATCCTACAAAAGCCTTTATCAAATCCAAGCGTGGTCGCATGTTAAAGCAATCTGCGTTCATATGAAAATTGCACAAAGCAATCGAATATATTGGTATTCAAAAGGATTGTGTGACAAGAAAAGCAGTAGAATAGCCATTCGAAATATTACTTGGAAATAATTAGTATGAATATAATTTGTAAAGAGATTGAGGTTATCTGTGTTTACATAAAAATTATGCAAAGCAATAAAACATTCATTTATTCGAGCAGACTGTGTAACAAGAAAAGCAGTAATAGCCACTTGAGAAATTGCTTAGATGTAATTACATAAAAGAGATTAATAATTTATTTTAAGTTAGTAAATCACGATAGTGCTAAGAATTACATTCTTGAAATATGGCACCACTGTAATAAGTTTGCTAATGTTGAATTGCGGGTAATACCGGCAAAGTAAACAAGGAAACTAGTACATATAGGCAATATGTTACAAATAATTAAATATAACCTAATTTTGATTTGGTTCCATAGTATGGGGTTGTAAGTTGTTAACCAAACCATTCAGTCAGTTCTAGTACAATATATTATAGTGATACCATATAGATTAGATGTTATAGTAATGTGGAGGGAATAGCTTAGTTACATTTAGCAGCGTACTTATTGAGTGTACTGTTGCTCTCCTCTCAAACTAAACATAGACATATACAGCTCAGAGACGAGGACAAAAGATCGGAGATACACAGTACTAACTCGTTGGGTGGGGGTTAGAATTTTTTTTATCTCATTTCGGGGTTACCCAAGAACCCCTTCAATTTTTTTTTAACGTTAGACTAATCAATACTAAAATAAAGTGTAAAAACATTTCTGCATGATTTTTTAAATTGACGTTATGAAATATGTTACATTTTTGTCACTTTTTCTACATGATAGGTTGCCAAAACTTTCTTCAGGAATGATATGTCCGGAAAGCTACATAGTGTCCTTACTCAACGACACTGGTCAAATGCCGTTGTTATTTTCAAGTGCAATAACACAGCCAAGTAATATTTATGTGTACCTACATTTTTGTATTTGTTATTGGAATTATTTTTTATAGAAATCTGTTTTTATTCGTTTCAACAAAAATTGTTTTCAAACTAAACAGTTGATTAAACTTTCCAAGTTGAAATCTACCACGTCTTTCTCTGTCCTACATTTTTCGACACTTAGCAATTGTTGGCTCAATATTGACCTGGCGCTTTTCTGCTTATGTTTTGGGGACATGGAATTAACCCCCGGTAGTTACGAATAACTACAGAAGTAAAGGTACGTCCACTCGTCCAATTAATCTGGACAATAGCCTGGCTAGGTGGAGGAGAAATAAGTGTTAACGTAAGCTCTAATAGAACGTGGCACAGATTCGGAAGCCCTAGTGGAAGTGAAGCAATGCCAAACTGAAAGCGCTGGGCTACCAGGGGGCGCTAGAGACGAACTAAGGCACCTCATTCTACAAGGCAAGTAGTTTCCTGCCTCACTCAAGTCTTTAATATTTACAACCATAGTTATTGGTAAGTACATTACCCATTCTTTACACAAGTATATTACAGTACGTATAAACACACCACTTGTATTATCATGGTGACGATGACATCTAAAATCAAGCACCTCGGATACGGTTGTGGAGGAAGATGAAGGTAGCATCTCTCGGACTGAGAAGAGTACTGCGCGTAACAACTTACTTGCTCCCATTTCCTCTCCCCACAACCTCAACGAGGCCAATTGGCGTGGGTCCATTAATTATTACCTTGCAATTTGTATTCAATTACTTATATATTTATCACGTTTTTATCACCCAGTCATGGTTTATCACCTTGTTGTTTATTCCATAGAGTGGTGGGAAGATTATAATTAATTTAATTAGAATTAGTATAGGGAGTATTCAATAGACGTCACGTGGCGGCCATTATGAGGTACACATTGCTTGTTTACCTTCGTTCTGTCAATAGATGACACATAGGTTATCTAGGAAAAATCACAGTTTTAAGCCGTTTAGATTGATGTGTGCAGGTAAAAGTTCAAGAAAATGATAACAACAATGAAAACAAATGATAAAACATGCAAATGATTGTCTTCGAACAGAGTTTACGCGTGCTTTTTTTGTTTTTAGTCATAATACGGAACCTTTGTTTGAAAACAGTTGATGTGTCAGTCAAAGGACGTCTGCAATATTGCAACAATGAAGTGTCGGAAGAACGTAAACAAATGTTTACAGAGTACCTCAGTATGGCCACCGTGCGATACCGGAAATGACGTTATTGCATACTCCCTATATGTGTATACTTATAATGCAATGTATGTAAAGCCCACGTCTTGAAAGTTGTCGGGTTCTTTCGCCTACCTGAACAATTCAAGTAAATGTGGCCCTTCAGGAACTCATGCCAGCACAAGACAAATGACCAGCACTTTGTTGTTCTCAATATTCCCAGGACCAACAGACGTACTGATACATAATATCACCACAACGCAGATGCTGGGAAACAGCTGCGACTAGAGATAGGTTGGTACTCTGCCACATTACCTCGCTACGCTGTGACGAAACCACCGGAAAACTTTCAAAGTGCAGCCAAATCAAATGAAATAGGTATTGCTAATATTTGCCCTCTCAAAGTAAACTCGTGGTAGTTGTGTACTCAGCCAAGGAATTGATTTTTCGCACAATAATTACTAAAATGCGCCTGGTTGTTTGTATTTCCCATGTGCATAATTCATTAACGGTGCCGTCAGTTAACAAGTTGCGCTAAGATCTAAGTACATAACACAAATAAGTGAAATGACTGCAAAACATAACTAAACGTTTTGTTTGTCCAATTAGTTGATATGTAATAAAGATAATACGACAGCACATGCCACATAAATAGCAACGGGAGGTGCATGCAAAGTTGTAATTTAATTGCAAATCACATATTATGAAATCTACATCTACTTTCACTAAGTAGTTTTTGAGACGAATTCAAAATAGGTACTATGCGAGTACTATACATAGATTACCACAGTGATGCAATGTACGTAACCAATAAACCCATTGTGCTTACCTTCACAAATCTGTCAAGCGGATGTGTGGTATGATGGTGAAATATCCTTACATTCCATATCTTGCCATCAATCAGAATTTAATTGTGGTCTTTGGTGTTAGTCTCTTCCATATTCGATACAGTACTATAATATAACACTAGAATGGTGAATACTAACTACACATCAACAGATGGATCTCTGTGATACACTTCATTAGTTAGTATGTTAGTATAGTTAGTTAAATATAGCACAGCTCCGTTATGATATGAAAATAAATCTTTGTACTAGTTACAAGTAAAATGAACAAGTTTATTATTACAATAATATTTTTCTAACCCTAATCAGTTCAATGACACGGTATTGGTAAGCAATAGTTAGTGACAAGTCAATGCTGTAAAACCAGGTGTGACTGTGACGTTTACGCACAACAGCCACAGAACGGTTTCCGCCCTCCTAAGTTGAATCTTTCCAATCACTAGGAACGTGTTGAATATGAGTCCACCTGACAAACGTATCCCCTTCTCATATAAGTTCACCGGAAGTGATGCTGTAGTGAAGAACGTAACTAGTGGTCTTGAAGCAAACAAGTTCCTCTACGATCAATGCTTTGTGCAACGGGAAGTGCTGGCGACACAGACCGAGATTCCAACACTTTTGCCAAGGCTATCCTACGTCAAGGACCAATCTTTTAGTTTGATATTAGATCTCAATCAATACTAACATCATCCAGACCGTTTTCAGTGACAAGGAATTGAGTTCGAATGTCCCTACGACTTAGTGGTTGTTCAAACGAAAGACATATAATACACTATAAAGTGCTTTTCGAAATATGTCACTTACACTATCCGTTTCCTTCACCAGAAACAACTCGCCTAGTAATAATTGAAGCACCTTCCACTCATTAGTGCCAACACGATAAACGAACAACAGCCTCTCCTTATTCCTTAACCTTAGGGCCGCACCCTACAGAAAAATTTAACATTTACAGAGACCTGGTGACTTAAAATCACAGCGGTAATATTACAATACCATGTCAAAAAGCATTAAGTACTACTTCAGCCGGACAGAACGCTACTAACGTAATATTTACAGTAGAATGTAATGACGATCAAAAGAAGTGTCAAACCAAAGCTTGATTAGACTAAATGAGTTAATAAGCCGAGGGCTGTGTTCACGTAGGTACACGTTATCGTCAGCTGTAATTGTTTTGCGACTCGTCAAATATTTTTGATTATGTACGGTAACAATTGGTTTCTAGATGGAGGGGAAGATGAAGTGTAAGGAGGCCTACAGCTTCACGCTTTATGCAGATAGCAACAGACTCGTTGACAACCCTCCAATGCACTCACGAGGACGGTACTTGGCTTCGTTGTCGCTTCATAGTTTCCCCTAGATCGCACTCTAGACCCACAAGAACATTACGTTCTTGAAACAACCGTCGGACTCGTTGTCGTCTCGTCCCGACTATTTGGAGTCGCCGTTGACTGCCGCAACGTTGGCTCGCTCGCCGTTAGCGGTCGCCTTCACGCGTCCAGAGTCGCCCACACTTTCCGCGGCGGACGACTCACTCCCGTCAGAGTCCGTCTTCCCCTTGCGAGACTTCCTCGCCGACTGGGACGGATTGATGTAGACGGCAAACTGGTTCTTGACCAACTCCTCGCCCACGTTGATGTCCTGGCAACAACAGAGCACGGTGTGTGACGCAGACATGACAACAGTTCTCAAGACTCATGGCCAACAAGTGGCAGGATAATAGGGGTGGCACGGTATTGTGAACAATGAGAAGTGGTTGATAAGAATGTGGACTCAAGTTTCAGAAAACTTGTCTCCAAGACTCAACTGTAGTTTGAGCTTGTGACTATATATAGTACCGGTATTCACATATCTGGTATCTTGGGTTATAGTCAAGAAGAGTGGCTTATCTACCTTGGGCCCGCTGATGTTGAACAACTCCACCATGGGTACCGGGCTCCCCTCGCGCTTGCCCCGGTGCTGCCTGTGCTTATTGTTGTGGTCGTAGTGGTCTATCTTGCAGATGATGACCTTCCACTGGGCGCTGAAGGTCAACTCCTCGAACAGGTCGGTCGCTTCATCGCTCCAAGCGTCGCCCCTGCAACACAGAACCATCATATGACAACACTGTTGGACTTAGCTACAGTGTCAATGACGCAGCGATGCGGTACGGGGTAATAAAGATCTCACTCCAAGATATCAAGCAAAAGCATGGACAATAAGGAACTGTGCTACTAGGGAAACCTGGAACACAGATAAGGGATTGCCTGGAGGGTATAGGAATCTGTTGCTACCAAGCCAAGTGACGAAAAAAGCTCAGGCCACTTGCTACACTGCCTCATCACTGGTGGCTTAGCTTGGTGGCATAATATAATAAATAGTACATAGAGGATCTTTGAGGCAATGGTGCCTATGAAAAGTCTGGCTTAAAATATGATCATATATGGGCAATAAGACTGATCAAGATGGTGAGTATAGGGTATTCAAGAACAAACCCATACTCTTGATCACAGTACTAGTGATAGTGTGTGTGGGGTGTGGGGGTGGGGGGAGGGGGCGAGACACTCAATCGCACCGTGTGAGTAGGGAAGAACCCTACCTTACCACTTGTGCAAAGCCCTTAGCAACGCAAAGGCAGCCACGTACGGTGTAGTGCACCTCTCTCATCTCATCTCCAATCGAGGTACTCCCTAGTTCCCGTTTCTACCGCACGAATGCGCATTGCAACTTTTACCACCGCAGTTGTCTGCACCGCGACGGGAGTGTTTACAAACAGAGCGCTCATTCAAGATGGCCGCGCGGTCGCCGGCCACGTGCGTGATGCGCCGTGTATGAACAAGCAACCCAAACACCAGCTCAGCAACCATATTATGTCGTCTCGCTTAGCCACGTTGCCACACGTTGACATGTTGCCGTTGGACGCCAACACGGCAAGTTTGTTTGCTTTCGACGGGCAGTTTACTGTTGCAATGTTACAGGTGGCTTTTGGTTGAACTCGGTTTCTTTTTTCCATTATTGGTTTTAAAGAAACTCTCTGTACTCGATCACTATTTTTCTAGTCTACAATAGCACAGCTAATCATTTTCATAAGCATTATCGGGGAATATGCATTAAAACTCCAATATTTGTAGGTAAACATATTCGTATAAACCAACGAGACGACCTCTAAAATGGCCGCCGTGTGCGCACAGCAAGCCGGCCGGCTGACCTCGCACCTGTCAGTAGCGACGCACGTGTCCAACACGTGACCAGGTACACCTCTACTCGACTCTAAAATGGCCGTCGTGTGCGCACAGCAAGCCGGCCGGCTGACCTCGCAACTGTCAGTAGCGACGCACGTGTCCAACACGTGACCAGGTACACCTCTACTCGACTCTAAAATGGCCGTCGTGTGCGCACAGCAAGCCGGCCGGCTGACCTCGCAACTGTCAGTAGCGACGCACGTGTCCAACACGTGACCAGGTACACCTCTACTCGACTCTAAAATGGCCGTCGTGTGCGCACAGCAAGCCGGCCGGCTGACCTCGCAACTGTCAGTAGCGACGCACGTGTCCAACACGTGACCAGGTACACCTCTACTCGACTCTAAAATGGCCGTCGTGTGAGCACAGCAAGCCGGCCGGCTGACCTCGCAACTGTCAGTAGCGACGCACGTGTCCAACACGTGACCAGGTACACCTCTACTCGACTCTAAAATGGCCGTCGTGTGCGCACAGCAAGCCGGCCGGCTGACCTCGCAACTGTCAGTAGCGACGCACGTGTCCAACACGTGACTAGGTACACCTCTACTCGACTCTAAAATGGCCGTCGTGTGAGCACAGCAAGCCGGCCGGCTGACCTCGCAACTGTCAGTAGCGACGCACGTGTCCAACACGTGACCAGGTACACCTCTACTCGACTCTAAAATGGCCGCCGTGTGCGCACAGCAAGCCGGCCGGCTGACCTCGCAACTGTCAGTAGCGACGCACGTGTCCAACACGTGACTAGGTACACCTCTACTCGACTCTAAAATGGCCGTCGTGTGCGCACAGCAAGCCGGCCGGCTGACCTCGCAACTGTCAGTAGCGACGCACGTGTCCAACACGTGACCAGGTACACCTCTACTCGACTCTAAAATGGCCGTCGTGTGAGCACAGCAAGCCGGCCGGCTGACCTCGCAACTGTCAGTAGCGACGCACGTGTCCAACACGTGACTAGGTACACCTCTACTCGACTCTAAAATGGCCGTCGTGTGCGCACAGCAAGCCGGCCGGCTGACCTCGCAACTGTCAGTAGCGACGCACGTGTCCAACACGTGACCAGGTACACCTCTACTCGACTCTAAAATGGCCGTCGTGTGCGCACAGCAAGCCGGCCGGCTGACCTCGCAACTGTCAGTAGCGACGCACGTGTCCAACACGTGACCAGGTACACCTCTACTCGACTCTAAAATGGCCGTCGTGACGTCATGTGAGCACAGCAAGCCGGCCGGCTGACCTCGCAACTGTCAGTAGCGACGCACGTGTCCAACACGTGACCAGGTACACCTCTACTCGACTCTGCTCAAGGAAATCATTGTATGTAATAACGAAACAATAGCGGTGCTAAATAAAGAGATTACTACATTATCCGTATATCTACAACTTCAAACACGTTACGGGCTGCCGGAAGGTTTGCGTAAGGGATGGTCCACACAGATTTTGTAAGCATAAGATTTAAGGTTTAACGCGTAGTCGTAAAGTTGGATCATAGGAAACACGTACTGGCGTTCACACAAAGTTTTAGTTTTAAGAGATTGTTTTCATTGTTGTTCTTGGCAACAACGTCTTAAAACCTTAAATCTTATGCTTAAAAAATCTGTGTGGACCAGCCTTAAAACAAGCCTTGCTGGACGCAAACCTTCCGGCAAACCGTAACGTGTATGGTGACCTAATGACTTACAACAGCACCCCTACCTCGAACCCCCCGTAGAATATAACTAAAACATACTTCTTCTAAGTTAGTGTTACCATAGCTGGTGTGCCAAGCGCATAATTCTAATCTAATAATACCAACTTAATTTTCTTCTCCTCTAACGTTCCCACCATCTACTTGACATCGACGCGACTATATTAATAGCTTGCTCCACATTCAGATACCGCTCGGAGCCGGCGCGCGTTTAAAAGCTCGGCGACTGTCGGGGCTCGAACCCTGGTCCCACAGCTCGGCGGCAGTCGGGGTTCAAACCCTGGTCCCACAGCTCGGGGGCAGTCGGGGCTCGAACCCATGGTCCCACAGCTAGGCGCAGTGATATGAGACGGGACTCGAACCCTGGTCCCACAGCTAGGGGCAGTCGGGGCTCGAACCCTGGTCCCACAGCTAGGCGCAGTGATATGAGGCGGGACTCGAACACTGGCCCGGATTGGGCGTGTCCGAGTGCTGATAGGAAGCACGGATGTGACGTCACACGCCAGTTGGTCATACGACTCAAGAATAAGCTCTGGTTTTCAACTTGTGTTGTATTGTATATACTCTGCACTACTTCAAAACAAACAACATACAACTGCACTGTGCTTTGATCTACTTCTTATCACTATTCTCGTTTGATGTTGCATTAGAACTGTGTTTGCCCTGAGAGAACAGTTCGTGTCGCCGGTGTTATAGGAATGCTGGATGAATTGCATCGAGCAAGGTTTTCATTAGCCAGGGAGTTAAATCTTGACTTCAATTTAAGTTTGAAGTATATAAATTATACAAAACCCCTTAACTTTGCTGTGGATAGCACGCACGCCCCAGCTATACATTCATCAAGCTTGAAGGGATCCAACCCATCAGAAAGTCGTAATATTGTAGTGATATTATTAGCGCGTCTGTTGGCAGACTTTGCGGGGGCACATTCCCATCCCGGTATAGGTGGACAATGACAAGCAGGTACCCCGTGCGGAGCGACCGTCTTGTTACGACCGGTGCACAAGGTACCGAAATAGCGCCGGGTGATGGGACAAGATCAAGTGCGTTGAGAGCCCACTGATATCGTGAGGGTATAAATAACACGTGACCAAGCTAAAACACCGACCGCCACCCCGGGATGGGAAACACGCGTGTAGGAATGTGCGTCGCGTGAACAAATATGACAAATCACGTTAAATATACATTTCGCGCAAAAAGCTCGAGACTAGGAATTCAATTAAAAGAAAAAACTAAATATTTTCTTTGAATAAATCCTTCCGTATGGCAAAACACAATATTATCGGATTCTACCGGAAAATGACTGAGCCAAGTCCAAATATACCCTGAGAGTCACACATGCAGACATCCATGACGTCATAAGACTAGGTCGACCACATCCAGAGAGGTCAGTCCCGATGACAAAGACGCTCCTATTACTCTTAGGGGCCGGAAACAGACAATATGTGGTGTGGTTGACTCACGCAGCAAACCCATGTAGCGCTGTGCTGCGTCGCGACGCTGGACCACGCTTGACCTTGACGCGTGTACACACACGCACACACGTGTGTTGTGTCGCGTCGCCGGGCCACGCTTGACCTTGCTAGGTCGCGGACACGCGTGTACATACACGCACACACACGCACGTGTGCTGCGTCGCGACGCCGGACCACGCTTGACCTTGCTAGGTCGCGGACACGCGTGTACATACACGCACACACACGCACGTGTGCTGCGTCGCGACGCCGGACCACGCTTGACCTTGCTAGGTCGCGGACACGCGTGTACATACACGCACACGCACGCACGTGTGCTGCGTCGCGTCGCCGGGCCACGCTTGACCTTGCTAGGTCGCGGACACGCGTGTACATACACGCACACACACGCACGTGTGCTGCGTCGCGACGCCGGACCACGCTTGACCTTGCTAGGTCGCGGACACGCGTGTACATACACGCACACACACGCACGTGTGCTGCGTCGCGACGCCGGACCACGCTTGACCTTGCTAGGTCGCGGACACGCGTGTACATACACGCACACGCACGCACGTGTGCTGCGTCGCGACGCCGGGCCACGCTTGACCTTGCTAGGTCGCGGACACGCGTGTACATACACGCACACGCACGCACGTGTGCTGCGTCGCGACGCCGGACCACGCTTGACCTTGCTAGGTCGCGGACACGCGTGTACATACACGCACACGCACGCACGTGTGCTGCGTCGCGACGCCGGGCCACGCTTGACCTTGCTAGGTCGCAGACACGCGTGTACACACACGCACACGCACGCACGTGTGCTGCGTCGCGACGCCGGGCCACGCTTGACCTCGCTAGGTCGCGGACACACGTGTACATACACGCACACGCACGCACGTGTGCTGCGTCGCGACGCCGGGCCACGCTTGACCTCGCTAGGTCGCGGACACACGTGTACATACACGCACACGCACGCACGTGTGCTGCGTCGCGACGCCGGGCCACGCTTGACCTCGCTAGGTCGCGGACACACGTGTACATACACGCACACGCGCATACACACACGTACGCACTGCGCTTGCGGGATAGCTAAGGAAACAGTCCAGTTGGCACAGAGAACATAATATTAACTCACTTTGTGTGAGAACTGTGCTACTGGTATCAGAAGGCGTCTACTCCTGTGTAAGGTACTGGCAGGACCCCTGACAATTGGGACAATATTGTACGTACGGTGGGCGATGCGTGTGCAAGAGAGAGTAAAGGAAAGACTTATGTCAGACGGTGCATACACATACGAGAGTCGAAGGCAACCCTAGGCCTGCGAGCCCAGGCTACACTTCCTTATGTTCGCTTGCAAGAATGCACCTCAGCTTCCTCGTGTTACGCCAGCTCGCGTCCTTGGCCGTGTGACGTCACACTGGGCTGGCAACCCGTCCCATACCGTCGTTGCATGTGTATGTGTGACGTCACTAGGCTGGCAGCCCGTCCCATACCGTCGTTGCATGTGTATGTGTGACGTCACACTGGGCTGGCAGGGCCGACGCTTTACGCACTAGAGATACCTTTACACATTTATAAACTTCAATAGGAACAAATATTTGTATATACCCTTTTTCTAGTTTAAAGCGTCGAGAACATCCGATTGATATCGTAAAGATATATGGCATCCGCTCATTCATTCTACTCTTGTAGGATTTTCTTTCGTATTCTCCTTACACTAGCAATGAATATGATGTGTATGCATAATATTTGTTTCGTTTGCCGGTATAGTCGTCGTACAACATCTTCGGTAATGCTTCCGTCACAGGTGGGTGAGCGGCAGCCAACCGGCGACCATAGCTAATTCAAACACCTGCGTCGGGTTGGCCGAGACCGTAAACACGTCATTGATTGATGACGAAAGCATTACCGAAGTTGTAGTACGAGGACTTTACTACAAGTAAAGATACTTGTAAGATACAATACACAATATTAATATGTAGCAATCGATTGCTGCCAATAATAACAAGGACCCGCTTTGATTGATCTGATTGGTTGTCTGTAGTGGTCTGCTGTAAACTAGGTCGTAACGCAGCAACAAAGCAGTGATGCGTGTCATTCTTATCTGGCTTTGTCGATTGATTTCACGATTCACTCGAATATCGATACATTTCGATACGATTATTGAAATGACTGACCACCCGCCACCATTTATCCTTCCGCACCGAATCAGTACCCAAATACTGTGGTCTTATTGTATTTTAATTGCGTATAGAGAATTAAGTTAAGTAAACACATAAGTAGTGTCATATTTCGCACTTCCCGTACTCAGATTTCAGTGCTTTTGTATGTATATTTTATAATCACTTATAATTAATTATATTAATTGATCTAGTTTTGTTTGTATTCTGTGGTGACTAAATTCGATAGTTATACGGGGATGATGGCAACCCTATTAGTGTTGTCCTACTACATGCATGGCGTGTCATCGTATTGAACGGGGGGTCTACCTCCCACGTGCGTGATAAGGCCACGGCCAACACGCAGCGTCCCCCTCCCCTCATCTCCAAGGGGCAAGGACACCCCAACATGCACATACATGTTCCTACTATAGTGTGCACAGCACAGTGCACTGCCAAATGTGGCGGTCCAAGCTGATCTAGTTATCTCTATTGGTCCCGACTTCTGAATGGCTCTCATACCTGCGTCTTATCTGACATTGTAATCATGATGACCTTCAATAGAACTAACAAAAAGCCCATTTTTCGGTAATTTTACAAAAACAGCGTTTTTTTTTTATTTCCTTTTTATGACTTAAACTAGGGCTTCTCCAACTGGGGTCGCGAGAAATCAAACTGGGGTCGCGAGCTTATGAGAAATGGAAATTTGGGTGTATGTAGAATCAAACTTTTTAAAGAAAATGTATAAAAAGATGCATATATAATTATATAGAACAGTTGAAAAACGAGGCTCAGCAGGAAACTTTCTTACTCTTGCATCCAGTTATCAAAATATCAACACAGAGCGAAGCGAATCGCTGCAAATATCGGCTGACATGCGAAGCGACCATCTATTTCAATGTCTTATTTATAAAAACTACGCAAATGAAGTCGTCGCGCGAGATTTTTTACCTAGGGTCGTGTGCAGAGTCAAGTGTCAAGTCAAGTAGGAGATTTGTTGCTATGGAATTGTTTTATTATGCAATGCGACTTATAAGTGTAATAAAGTAGGAAATTTTGAATCATGACGACCCATAATGATGGCCGGAGAGTTTGATGTAAGTTTTGATCGTAGAAACATGATTGAAGTCACGTTGTGTACTTTAACACAGCGACTGGAATGTAAAGTGATACAAATGTTGAGAAAATGTCCATATTTTTTGGACTCGAACAACGAATCGGATCAACATCTCGCCCCCAGCTTTCTACCGCGCCTCAAGGGCTGCGGTGTCTACGCCCCGAGGCAGTGAGAGTACAGATACTACTAGGAAGACGTCGCTATACTTGGCACGCTGGCTTTCCTTCGAAGGAATGTCCACGAGAAGAAGGGGGGCTGACGCAGCCCGTACTGAATCAAGAGCTTGTTATGTAGCCGGAGTCCCAACACGCTGACGAAACAGACGAGTCCAATAGTACAAATATAGTTTCCACTTCTCTAGTTCCAACCGTCTACATGAAACAGGTTCATTACGGAGAATTTACTGCCGTGTATTGGTTACCTGAAAATTCCTAGCACATCGTGCGTGACTAACGAGGCTTGTGTACTCTACTAAGCGGATGTCTGGCATTACGAATGTGTGAAACAACGCCAGGAATCTGCTGTTTTTCGTTGAAACCGCGCGTGCACGAAAGGGGCAGTAGATGTCGGTATGAGAATAGTCACGTTGGGGCTATATAGTATATAGTATACTTGGCACGCTGACTTGCTTTACACGCTTCAAGGGGTGTCCATGCCAAGGAAGAGTTGACACCGTGCGAGTTCTGAAAGCGAGAGTTATTTAGTCCAGGGCGATAATAACGAATACAAGGAGACGGAGATCTAAGAACAATTGGTACATATTTTGACAACGATGCTAATCGAGACGATAAATAGGTGACAGAGTAGAACCAGGAAGAAAATTAAATACAATTATTTATTTTACTTTGCCACTAATTAGCCAATTACTTTATATTGTACCATTTTGAAAGTCCAGGGTATTCAGGGCCGAAAACTCTATTACGTTAATATTTATGTCATTTTAATTACCAATCATAATAAGGTCTATTCTGCATGCTAGACATGCAAACATATTTACACACGTAGCATTTGGCCGCGGAAGTCTATAAGAAAATAACTCACAATACTAAAAGTAAAACATAAATGTATACGACGAATGTGGAGACATCACGCAAGGTAGAAGTAAAATAACTGAACGGTTGGATGGTCCAACTTATTTTCAGAGGCTCGTTGCTACAACGGGTCTAAAATCGCTATTTGGGTAAAAACAGTCCGAACCGAAAAACGAACAACCTTCTGCTTTGGAAACGGGAATGACGGGGGACTTTATTTGATTTTAATTCATTTCTCAATTATTTTTTCTTGTTCTTGATTATATTTTTATATAGTTCAGTAGTTTGTTTTGTTTTTATTGTTATTGTTATTTATGATTTCATAACTATTCATTGTTGGCATAGCTTAGTTTTATTTAAGGTCCTCCTTTGTTATAACTGAATAGGATAGACATTAAATAAATAAATAAATAAATAAATAAATAAATAAATAAATAAATAAATAAATAAATAAATAAATAAATAAATAAATAAATAAATAAATAAATAAATAAATAAATAAATAAATAAATAAATAAATAAATAAATAAATAAATAAATAAATAAATAAATAAATAAATAAAATAAAGAGACACCCCCAGTTGCAAACACCGAATTGCAGTTCTTATATTTAGTGTTTGTTGTTTTACGACGTACTCGACAGGTAGGTGACATGACGTCGGTAGAATCAGATGCCGGGGGAGTCACAGAGCATCCAGGTAAGGGGGTGTTAGGAGGCGTGGGGGGTTGGTGGTAGTCGCAAACAGGGCCGGCAACTACCAAGAAGCGAGAAAGTAAAAACAAGAAAACTGATGACGACCACGTGAGATTTAAAGCAATGACAAACGGGATGCACTAGAGCCCTCTATGCGGACACCGGTCACCACGAGGAGGGACCCACCTCGACCGGACCGAATTGCAATTTTCAACATATTTCCATGGGGAAATGCGCCACAAACGTTATGGGGGGGGGGGGGGGGGGGTGTTAATGAAGACGATCTGGTTGAAACCAACAAACAAGGCGACAAATAAAAGTGAATCGACGGAGTTTTCCTTGAAGTGTCGCGCGGACCCAAGGCGCGCATGTGCGACGCGTTTCCGTGTCGGCCGCCGGCTCGCGCTCTGTCTGTCAGTCAGTCGCGCCTGTGACATGGACCGCGCTGGTCCGCAGTCCTCCGCGCCGCGCATACACTAGTGTACAAGACTACCGACCGAGGTAAGTGAGAGTCCTTACTATTGCCGGGGAGGTGCCCTCCGTCTGTCAGTCAGTCGCGCCTGTGACATGGACCGCGGTGGTCTACAGTCCTCCGCGCCGCGCATACACTAGTGTACAAGACTACCGACCGAGGTAAGTGAGAGTCCTTACTATTGCCGGGGAGGTGCCCTCTGTCTGTCAGTCAGTCGCGCCTGTGACATGGACCGCGTTGGTCCGCAGTCCTCCGCGCCGCGCATACACTAGTGTACAAGACTACCGACCGAGGTAAGTGGGAGTCCTTACTATTGCCGGGGAGGTGCCCTCTGTCTGTCAGTCAGTCGCGCCTGTGACATGGACCGCGTTGGTCCGCAGTCCTCCGCGCCGCGCATACACTAGTGTACAAGACTACCGACCGAGGTAAGTGAGAGTCCTTACTATTGCCGGGGAGGTGCCCTCTGTCTGTCAGTCAGTCGCGCCTGTGACATGGACCGCGCTGGTCCGCAGTCCTCCGCGCCGCGCATACACTAGTGTACAAGACTACCGACCGAGGTAAGTGAGAGTCCTTACTATTGCCGGGGAGGTGCCCTCTGTCTGTCAGTCAGTCGCGCCTGTGACATGGACCGCGTTAGTCCGCAGTCCTCCGCGCCGCGCATACACTAGTGTACAAGACTACCGACCGAGGTAAGTGGGAGTCCTTACTATTGCCGGGGAGGTGCCCTCTGTCTGTCAGTCAGTCGCGCCTGTGACATGGACCGCGTTGGTCCGCAGTCCTCCGCGCCGCGCATACACTAGTGTACAAGACTACCGACCGAGGTAAGTGGGAGTCCTTACTATTGCCGGGGAGGTGCCCTCTGTCTGTCAGTCAGTCGCGCCTGTGACATGGACCGCGGTGGTCCGCAGTCCTCCGCGCCGCGCATACACTAGTGTACAAGACTACCGACCGAGGTAAGTGAGAGTCCTTACTATTGCCGGGGAGGTGCCCTCTGTCTGTCAGTCAGTCGCGCCTGTGACATGGACCGCGTTGGTCCGCAGTCCTCCGCGCCGCGCATAAACTAGTGTACAAGACTACCGACCGAGGTAAGTGAGAGTCCTTACTATTGCCGGGGAGGTGCCCTCTGTCTGTCAGTCAGTCGCGCCTGTGACATGGACCGCGTTGGTCCGCAGTCCTCCGCGCCGCGCATACACTAGTGTACAAGACAACCGCCCGAGGTAAGTGGGAAAGTGAGAGTGGAGGTCGTGGCCTTCTGACGGGCAATGTCAACGCACCGCCAAAGATTATGAAGGGCAGCCCTCCATAATATTTGGTAATACATTTCCGACCTCCTTTTCCAGAGTATCCGTAGATCTTGATAATATCTATGACCCCAGATAATTAACAATTTTGCTATTGGTGTAATTTCATAAAAAGTATGATCAAACAAAAATTATTCTCACGGGGTTTAAGTTATTTGTGACGAACACTCTTAAAGACCACTTACCGGTACCGGTTAGACATGTATGCAATAATTACATTTTGATTTTAATAATTGAAAACACAAGCAGACTTACTCAAAGTTGCTGCTAAACCCAAATCTAAAACAAACAAAGAAAGTGATTCCGAATGGGAGACCGCATCATACTATCTTTGTGGAAGAAAGAACTGAGTCAACTGACAATATTAAAAATAGTAAGTAGCCCACTATAGTTGAGAAACTGTAAGAATGACGGCCCCCTCCTTATCCCCACCACTGCTACCCGACCCCCCTCAACTCCATGAAACAACAAACTGAACAACTGAAACAAACTGATTTTCGGTTACGCATTTCATTTTGTTAGGCTGTCACGGAGTTGAGGGGGGTCGGGTAGCAGTGGTGGGGATAGGGAGGGGGCCGTCATTCTTACCGTTTCTCAACTATAACAATAACAGTCGGAGTAAAAATATTAAAATACATCAATTTCGCACGGTAAAAACATGGTTACAATTTCTGAAGCAATGTTGTGGCAATCTAACAGTAGCAAATACCCCTAAGTGATCGTCACTGTAGGCCTCGTTGCGTATTTGCTACTCGAGCGCGTGTCGTGTCTACATAAACGCCAGGTTGTCACGCAACGCTAAGATCCTCGCACGCCAGGGATCGAAGTTCGACCACAAAACAAAGGTCATGTGCTTAGATATCGCAGTCGATCACCTCTACAACAACCTGGCCTGGCCCGTCATAGGATCGTATTCGATCATCAATAATTCATCATAAACCGCAGGAAACTTACGTCTAAACGCCTCCAGAATATTGACAATTGTGGTGAATTTTTAAATTTTAGAAATAAATCTGGAAAACAGTTTGTTTGGTTAGCAGCAAAGAAGGTAACTATGCTGGGAAATGCAAGTTTACTGTTTGTTCCGGTCGGTGCGTTTAGTCTTGACGTATAAAATGGCGGTGCGAAGACATTTCGCTCCTTTCACCCTAAGATAGTAACACACGATTAATATGATAACCCCACTCTCACGGTACCCGGTAATTGTTCTAACCCCAGTCACGTGCGGGTTGGTTCGTGTGCGTTATTACACAACAAGAGTTCCTAGAGTTCGCATCGTGTACACATGTTTCCACCCTTGGTGTGTGACCTTGAGTGTGTGTGTGGTGACTACAAGGGCAGATCGTGTATTTTCACCCTTGGCCCATGACCCTGTTGGTGTCTACAAGGGCAGATCGTGTATTTCCACGGGTACCCGGAAAGTGGACCTGCAGAAACTGGACTAAAGGCCTCTGAATAACACCTAATCGTGTAGGTACGGAAAGTCGACCTCCAGAAACTGAGCTAAAGCTAGGCACGCGAGTAAACAAGTGTTTTATAGCGGAAAGTGGACTAGAGGATAGTGGACAGTGTGGGTACAGAATCCCATCCTTTAAAAGTGTCAAATAACACTTAAAAAGCACTTAATAAACGATTTTTAGATTCAGCAACACCGAATGTCGACCTCGCGGAAACTGGACCTGAGATAAACTCCGCCCCCAGCACGCGCCATGCCAGCCGACCAATGACTGAGCACATACCTTTGAAGACCGCGCCCTACTACCCATTCGCAAAATATTAACCCGTCTGGAAATTTGACATCACCAATTTTCCAAATATTGTCCCCCTAAAACTACCCGTAAAACCTGCCGCAGACCCTCGATATTCCGGGACGGGACGTGGTCGTTAGTGCAATTTAACCAGGATTCCGAAAACAAATACTAGAAAGTTGTATCTCGACTCTTATGTCACGATTAGTAGCATCGAAAGAGAAAAAGCGTGAAATAATAACACTGTCACGCAGTGACGAAGCTATAGTATACCCAATACAAGACCAGGTAACAGCGCAAGCACTATAATAACACTGTCTAGCAGTGACGAGGCTATAGTATACGCAATACAAGACCAGGTAACAGCGCGGCCACTATAATAACACTGTGTGGCAGTGACGAGGCTATAGTATACGCGATACAAGACCAGGTAACAGCGCGGCCACTATAATAACACTGTCTAGCAGTGACGAGGCTATAGTATACACAATACAAGACCAGGTGACAGCGCGGCCACTATAATAACACTGTCTGGCAGTGACGAGGCTATAGTATACTCAATACAAGACCAGGTAAAAGCGCGGCCACTATAATAACACTGTCTGGCAGTGACGAGGCTATAGTATACGCAATACAAGACCAGGTAACAGCGCAGCCACTATAATAACACTGTCTAGCAGTGACGAGGCTATAGTATACGCAATACAAGACCAGGTAACAGCGCGGCCACTATAATAACACAGTCTGGCAGTGACGAGGCTATAGTATACTCAATACAAGACCAGGTAACAGCGCGGCCACTATAATAACACTGTCTGGCAGTGACGAGGCTATAGTATACCCAATACAAGACCAGGTAACAGCGCGGCCACTAACATAACACTGTCTAGCAGTGACGAGGCTATAGTATACTCAATACAAGACCAGGTAACAGCGCGGCCACTATAATAACACAGTCTGGCAGTGACGAGGCTATAGTATACTCAATACAAGACCAGGTAACAGCGCGGCCACTATAATAACACTGTCTGGCAGTGACGAGGCTATAGTATACTCAATACAAGACCAGGTAACAGCGCGGCCACTATAATAACACAGTCTGGCAGTGACGAGGCTATAGTATACCCTATACAAGACCCGGTGACAGCGCGGCCACTAAAATAACACTTTTACGCGGTGACGAGGCTATAGTATACCCAATACAAGACCAGGTAACAGCGCGGCCACTATAATAACACTGTGTGGCAGTGACGAGGCTATAGTTTACTCAATACAAGACCAGGTTACAGCGCGGCCACTATAATAACACAGTCTGGCAGTGACGAGGCTATAGTATACTCAATACAAGACCAGGTTACAGCGCGGCCACTATAGAAACACAGTCTGGCAGTGACGAGGCTATAGTATACTCAATACAAGACCAGGTAACAGCGCGGCCACTATAATAACACAGTCTGGCAGTGACGAGGCTATAGTATACTCAATACAAGACCAGGTAACAGCGCGGCCACTATAATAACACTGTCTGGCAGTGACGAGGCTATAGTATACGCAATACAAGACCAGGTAACAGCGCGGCCACTATAATAAAACTGTCTGGCAGTGACGAGGCTATAGTATACTCAATACAAGACCAGGTAACAGCGCGGCCACTATAATAACACTGTCTGGCAGTGACGAGGCTATAGTATACCCAATACAAGACCAGGTAACAGCGCGGCCACTAACATAACACTGTCTAGCAGTGACGAGGCTATAGTATACTCAATACAAGACCAGGTCACAGCGCGGCCACTATAATAACACTGTCACGCAGTGACGAGGCTATAGTATACTCAATACAAGACCAGGTAAAAGCGCGGCCACTGTAATAACACAGTCTGGCAGTGACGAGGCTATAGTATACTCAATACAAGACCAGGTAACAGCGCGGCCTCTATAATAACACTGTCTGGCAGTGACGAGGCTATAGTATACCCAATACAAGACCAGGTAACAGCGCGGCCACTAACATAACACTGTCTAGCAGTGACGAGGCTATAGTATACTCAATACAAGACCAGGTAACAGCGCGGCCACTATAATAACACAGTCTGGCAGTGACGAGGCTATAGTATACTCAATACAAGACCCGGTTACAGCGCGGCCACTATAAAAACACTGTCTGGCAGTGACGAGGCTATAGTATACGCAATACAAGACCAGGTAACAGCGCGGCCACTATAAGAACACAGTCTGGCAGTGACGAGGCTGTAGTATACACAATACAAGACCAGGTAACAGCGCGGCCACTATAATAACACTGTCTGGCAGTGACGAGGCTATAGTATACTCAATACAAGACCCGGTAACAGCGCAGCCACTATAATAACACTGTCTGGCAGTGACGAGGCTATAGTATACTCAATACAAGACCAGGTATATACTATAGCCTCGTCACTGCCAGACTGTGTTATTATAGTGGCCGCGCTGTTACCTGGTCTTGTATTGAGTATACTATAGCCTCGTCACTGCCAGACAGTGTTATTTTAGTGGCCGCGCTGTTACCGGGTCTTGTATTGAGTATACTATAGCCTCGTCACTGCCAGACTGTGTTGTTATAGTGGCCGCGCTGTTACCGGGTCTTGTATTGAGTATACTATAGCCTCGTCACTGCTAGACTGTGTTATTATAGTGGCCGCGCTGTTACCTGGTCTTGTATTGGGTATACTATAGCCTCGTCACTGCCAGACAGTGTAATTATAGTGGCCGCGCTGTTACCGGGTCTTGTATTGAGTATACTATAGCCTCGTCACTGACAGACTGTGTTATTACAGTGGCCGCGCTGTTACCGGGTCTTGTATTGAGTATACTATAGCCTCGTCACTGCCAGACTGTGTTATTACAGTGGCCGCGCTGTTACCGGGTCTTGTATTGAGTATACTATAGCCTCGTCACTGCCAGACTGTGTTATTACAGTGGCCGCGCTGTTACCGGGTCTTGTATTGAGTATACTATAGCCTCGTCACTGCCAGACTGTGTTATTACAGTGGCCGCGCTGTTACCGGGTCTTGTATTGAGTATACTATTGCCTCGTCACTGCCAGACTGTGTTATTACAGTGGCCGCGCTGTTACCGGGTCTTGTATTGAGTATACTATAGCCTCGTCACTGCCAGACTGTGTTATTACAGTGGCCGCGCTGTTACCGGGTCTTGTATTGAGTATACTATAGCCTCGTCACTGCCAGACTGTGTTATTACAGTGGCCGCGCTGTTACCGGGTCTTGTATTGAGTATACTATAGCCTCGTCACTGCCAGACTGTGTTATTACAGTGGCCGCGCTGTTACCGGGTCTTGTATTGAGTATACTATAGCCTCGTCACTGCCAGACAGTGTTATTACAGTGGCCGCGCTGTTACCGGGTCTTGTATTGAGTATACTATAGCCTCGTCACTGCCAGACAGTGTTATTACAGTGGCCGCGCTGTTACCGGGTCTTGTATTGAGTATACTATAGCCTCGTCACTGCCAGACTGTGTTATTACAGTGGCCGCGCTGTTACCGGGTCTTGTATTGAGTAAACTATAGCCTCGTCACTGCCAGACTGTGTTATTACAGTGGCCGCGCTGTTACCGGGTCTTGTATTGAGTATACTATAGCCTCGTCACTGCCAGACTGTGTTATTACAGTGGCCGCGCTGTTACCGGGTCTTGTATTGAGTATACTATAGCCTCGTCACTGCCAGACTGTGTTATTACAGTGGCCGCGCTGTTACCGGGTCTTGTATTGAGTATACTATAGCCTCGTCACTGCCAGACAGTGTTATTACAGTGGCCGCGCTGTTACCGGGTCTTGTATTGAGTATACTATAGCCTCGTCACTGCCAGACTGTGTTATTACAGTGGCCGCGCTGTTACCGGGTCTTGTATTGAGTATACTATAGCCTCGTCACTGCCAGACAGTGTTATTACAGTGGCCGCGCTGTTACCGGGTCTTGTATTGAGTATACTATAGCCTCGTCACTGCCAGACTGTGTTATTACAGTGACCGCGCTGTTACCGGGTCTTGTATTGAGTATACTATAGCCTCGTCACTGCCAGACAGTGTTATTACAGTGGCCGCGCTGTTACCGGGTCTTGTATTGAGTATACTATAGCCTCGTCACTGCCAGACTGTGTTTCTATAGTGGCCGCGCTGTTACCTGGTCTTGTATTGAGTATACTATAGCCGCCTCGTCACTGCCAGACTGTGTTTCTATAGTGGCCGCGCTGTAACCTGGTCTTGTATTGTGTATACTATAGCCTCGTCACTGCTAGACAGTGTTATTATAGTGGCCGCGCTGTTACCTGGTCTTGTATTGAGTATACTATAGCCTCGTCACTGCCAGACAGTGTTATTATAGTGGCCGCGCTGTTACCTGGTCTTGTATTGAGTATACTATAGCCTCGTCACTGCCAGACAGTGTTATTATAGTGGCCGCGCTGTTACCGGGTCTTGTATTGAGTATACTATAGCCTCGTCACTGCCAGACTGTGTTATTATAGTGGCCGCGCTGTTACCTGGTCTTGTATTGTGTATACTATAGCCTCGTCACTGCCAGACAGTGTTATTATAGTGGCCGCGCTGTTACCTGGTCTTGTATTGTGTATACTACAGCCTCGTCACTGCCAGACTGTGTTATTATAGTGGCCGCGCTGTTACCTGGTCTTGTATTGCGTATACTATAGCCTCGTCACTGCCAGACAGTGTTATTATAGTGGCCGCGCTGTAACCGGGTCTTGTATTGAGTATACTATAGCCTCGTCACTGCCAGACTGTGTTATTATAGTGGCCGCGCTGTTACCTGGTCTTGTATTGTGTATACTATAGCCTCGTCACTGCCAGACAGTGTTATTATAGTGGCCGCGCTGTTACCTGGTCTTGTATTGTGTATACTATAGCCTCGTCACTGCCAGACTGTGTTATTATAGTGGCCGCACTGTTACCTGGTCTTGTATTGAGTATACTATAGCCTCGTCACTGCTAGACAGTGTTATTATAGTGGCCGCGCTGTTACCTGGTCTTGTATTGCGTATACTACAGCCTCGTCACTGCCAGACAGTGTTTCTATAGTGGCCGCGCTGTTACCTGGTCTTGTATTGGGTATACTATAGCCTCGTCACTGCCAGACAGTGTTATTATAGTGGCCGCGCTGTTACCTGGTCTTGTATTGAGTATACTATAGCCTCGTCACTGCCAGACAGTGTTATTATAGTGGCCGCGCTGTTACCTGGTCTTGTATTGAGTATACTATAGCCTCGTCACTGCCAGACAGTGTTATTATAGTGGCCGCGCTGTTACCTGGTCTTGTATTGTGTATACTATAGCCTCGTCACTGCTAGACAGTGTTATTATAGTGGCCGCGCTGTTACCTGGTCTTGTATTGAGTATACTATAGCCTCGTCACTGCCAGACTGTGTTATTATAGTGGCCGCGCTGTTACCTGGTCTTGTATTGTGTATACTATAGCCTCGTCACTGCCAGACTGTGTTATTATAGTGGCCGCGCTGTTACCTGGTCTTGTATTGAGTATACTATAGCCTCGTCACTGCTAGACAGTGTTATTATAGTGGCCGCGCTGTTACCTGGTCTTGTATTGCGTATACTACAGCCTCGTCACTGCCAGACAGTGTTATTATAGTGGCCGCGCTGTTACCTGGTCTTGTATTGGGTATACTATAGCCTCGTCACTGCCAAACTGTGTTATTATAGTGGCCGCGCTGTTACCGGGTTTTGTATTGGGTATACTATAGCCTCGTCACTGCCAGACTGTGTTATTATAGTGGCCGCGCTGTTACCTGGTCTTGTATTGTGTATACTATAGCCTCGTCACTGCCAGACTGACCTGGTCTTGTATTGAGTATACTATAGCCTCGTCACTGCCAGACAGAGTTATTATAGTGGCCGCGCTGTTACCTGGTCTTGTATTGAGTATACTATAGCCTCGTCACTGCCAGACTGTGTTATTATAGTGGCCGCGCTGTTACCGGGTTTTGTATTGGGTATACTATAGCCTCGTCACTGCCAGACTGTGTTATTATAGTGGCCGCGCTGTTACCTGGTCTTGTATTGTGTATACTATAGCCTCGTCACTGCCAGACTGACCTGGTCTTGTATTGAGTATACTATAGCCTCGTCACTGCCAGACAGAGTTATTTTAGTGGCCGCGCTGTTACCTGGTCTTGTATTGAGTATACTATAGCCTCGTCACTGCCAGACTGTGTTATTATAGTGGCCGCGCTGTTACCTGGTCTTGTATTAAGTATACTATAGCCTCGTCACTGCCAGACTGTGTTATTATAGTTGCCGCGCTGTTACCTGGCCTTGTATTGAGTATACTATAGCCTCGGCACTGCCAGCCTGTGTTATTATAGTTGCCGCGCTGTTACCTGGTCTTGTATTGAGTATACTTTAGCCTCGTCACTGCTAGACAGTGTTATTATAGTGGCCGCGCTGTTACCTGGTCTTGTATTGGGTATACTATACCCTCGTCACTGCCAGACTGTGTTATCGGATAGTGTAATGTTTTGAATTGATGTATTTTTAATGGGTAGTAGCGAGGGATTGATGTATTTTTAATGGGTAGTAGCGAGGGATCCTGGCCTTATCTTGGCACCTCTACCGCCAAAGGTACCGCGCCTACTGTCGAGATTCTGCACCTCAGAAATGGAAGGGGGGAAATCTTAAATGTGCTATTACAGGTGTCAGGTTCACAATAAACCGTTTATTTTTTATAGCGGCTTCCTTTTACTGTCCAGTTTCCTTAGGTCGACTTTCTGCTAGCGGGTATTGCTTTGAAGTCGAGTTTCCGTGCTTTCTGTCCAGTTTCCGTCTAGCTCAGTTTCTGGAGGTCGACATTCTGTGTTCCCTATTTCCACCCTTGGTCTGTGACCTTGACTATGATTGCTGCAAAGGAAGGACGCGCGTGCTCCACCCTTGCCCCATGATCTTGACTGAGTGTAATTGCTACAAGGACATACCGCACGTATTTCCACCCTTGCCCCGTGACCTTGACTGAGTGTAATTGCTACAAGGACATATCGCACGTATTTCCACCCTTGTCCCCTGACCTCGGGTCGGTCGCGAGTGACGTCATCGAACAAGGAAGGACAACACCAACGAACGAACACGTGCCTATTAAAGCAAATCGAGCGGACAAAGAACACGATCCGAAAACACACAAACAACATAGGAATCGAATATAACGCACGGCTGTTACAATTGTTGGCCCGGCCCGGAGAGTGGAATGAGTCACGGTTCACTTTTGTCACTGCGGTGCTGGGTTCGACTTCCGAGCGGGTTCAGAGAGCCACGACAACTCGTGCATTCATGTCCGCATTAAAACACATCATCCAAACAGTGAGAACGCAGCTCTCTGTGGTTTCACACCAGACTGTACGTGAAAAGTTTCGAATAATAATCAGAAGGGTTGTTATTTTGACTATCACCCTGCTGATTACAATGGACTTCATTTACCACTCGGCCTGTAGAGCTATATTACGGGAGTGGGGGTGTTCCGGAGGACCAATTTACCATCATTCTCCTCGCGACTGAACCTTCAGCCAGCATTGCCGGTGATGGGAATCGAACCTGCGCACCACCGACGTGTCCACCCACATCATACATGTTATGTTCTGCACGCGCTCTAGTCCTCAAGTACCCGGGCATTGTTTCCACACGCTAAACATTCGTGGGTCCTTAAAAAGTGTCGCCAGTGTTCATTGTCTCTTATCAGCGTCGCACAAAGTCCAGACGCCGGTGTGTTTATTTATAGATCGACTATCTTGATGACGACAACATTGCAGATCGGACCAGTTTCCCCGTCTTGAGCTTTGGACACACATTGGGACCGAAGCCAACGGAGCAACCGCGGTAATAATACGTATAGTCTCGATAGTTCTAAAACACAATGATCGCACACTGCAAGGAATCAAGGAATGCACGCCGAAATAATACTTGTTGCCAATTTCGTGGAGCGACGACTTTTTCTTTCTAACCTTTAGATCTCTCGTGTATTCCTCAAGGGACAATAACGCTCTGCTTGCCCCGTCGGAAAAATAAAGGATGCTGTTGACAAAGCAGTTATTCCACTACATAACCTTAGTCCATGCTCATCATGGATATGTTGTTTTGAACAGTATGGTCAATAGTTTTGTTGTTGCTTTCGGTCTGTGAGAGAGACTGGCGCGGCTAGGGCATAACAATCCATTTCAACGGATACGCATTATATTCGTCGAAGATGACGACGAGGAAACCGCTCTACGAGTATAGAAGACACTAAATGGAGTAATGGAGCATGATTATAGGTTAGCCGCGAGTGTTTATCATCAAGTAGAGTGTAATGTTTGCCAGCTGATGCGATAGAGCTGTCTGCACCGCACTTGACTGCGTGTGTCGCAATCACACGCGCGCTGCGTTTTACCCGAGACTACAATATAGATAGGTACAGTGGAAAGTCCCACACGCAGCGTGTGCCAAGCAGCGCAGCCTCCACATTGGTGTTTTACGACGTATTCTACAGCGCAGTTGGCCGCGGTCGATTAGGCGTTGGTCTAGTAAACCGCGGTCTCTGCGTTCCAGGTTCGAATCCTGGCTCAGGCATGGACATGTCATGTGGCGTTTTTTTCGTCTTCATAATTCCCCGACCCCCACACATCGTCTCGCGGCTTAGTTGGGGTTATAGGGGACGTGGGGGGCTGTCAGACGGGCCACGGAGACTCCATCACACCCGGGTCCAGCCAACCACGAGGTCACCAATGACGTAACCGCCCAAATCGACGACATTGATCTTTAATTGAGACAATGACCTGAATACGACCGAGAACCTTCTTTTGCTCAAGATCGTCGGCCGACAGGTTCGCGCGTTGGGCGAGCGTGCACTTCCACGCGACTCCAGCGCGAGATGTGTAAGGTCACCGCGTCACTTCGACTCCCGCCACCTTCGGTCGGTCACATAGCTCGGTACACTTCCGCCCTGGCGCGACCTTGGCAATAAACACTTGTTGGTCGCGTGTTAGACGCGTTGACGCCGTCCTGTCCTGTCCTGTCACCCGACACTTGATATACAGACCGCGAGCATAGCTGACTTCTGACTTGTGAGTAAACACTGTGACATACGCCACGCGCTCTGTCACTCTCTCTCTCTCTCTCTCTCTCGTGCATCTCTTTGGTCATTCCTTTATCATCTCAGGTTGTGAGCGTGAGTCTTCATAATTTTTCCTCTTTTCGTATTACACTCTTTGCCATCCTAGCAACACCCCCCCCCCCCCCCCCCTTTGTATTCTGTCATGACGACCCGGGCAATGTGCACTTGATCTGATTCGGCTGTATCTTTGCTGTCGACAGTCGAGTAAGCCGTAAACACCACTACTAAAATATTAATTAATCCGATCGCGTTCTTGTGAAATAGTTCTAAACACGTCAATTTAGCGCTGTTTCAATAAACATCCGCGTCAGGCGTTCCGAACTGTTTCACGACTTGATAGTTGATACTGTCATCACCCCCCCCCCCCCCCCTCGCCGCCTACACTCTATCGCAACGCTCTGTCTTGACACGAGCAGAGCTGTGAAACTTGACATTCCAATCAATTGTGTCGGCAGCAGCTGTGTCACCCGCACACATGTGGGTCACGCAGACAGTTGTTATATCGGCGCCGATAAGTCTAGAGTCCAATCATCGTCTTTATCGACGCGTCGGGACATTACATGCTTGGTTTCATTCGCACATACAAACAGATGAGAGATATCATTACCATCACGTCACTTCATTAGACATGATGTGTACAACCATGTTTTACTTGTACTGCTCATCTCAAACAACATACCTGAGCGATGAGGGCGGGGGGGGGGGGGGGGGGGCGGATATGTTTTAGTAAAAATTAGTGATATGCATAAATAAAGATGCTCGTCTGGGACTCAAGAGTCTAGATATATAATACCATGGGGGGTATCATGCCTGCCACTAATACAATGCAAGTGAAACATCGCAGTTGAATGGGTTCGATCCCAAACCTAGTATTTCCACCCTAAAGCGTTTCTCTCGTGATCATTTTTTCGACTGTGGTCTGGCCTTCATTTTTAAGTGGTTTAATTTGGGGGGCAAATAAAATACTTCAGATTACAAACATCAGTCCTCAAGACAGTGAACGTGTGACCGTGTCAAACAGCCCCCACGACACTAGACTAAGGTCACTATCAGAGAGACAACTGAGAGACCTATTATACAGATGAATCCATCTGTTGCAAATTAGTCGACACAGTTTTTGGAGCATGACTTGAGGGTAAAAATAGTGATCACACTCGAGGCGTTCAACACATCATCTTCAGCTAAGTTCTTTGTCTCTCGACTGAAATAGCTGAGCACAGATGAATTCACAGAAAAACTGGTGAAACAATTAATTGCACTTTATAGGCCAAGGGAAAACAAACAGTTAACCCAGACATGGCTACCCCACAGTTCCAGAATAAAAACAACAATTACAAATTAAAATTGTTACGGCCCCTATAAGTAGGATGTATAAAAAAAAAAGTGTCTAGGCTAAGCTTATATAAGCATATAAACTAGGCCTAGATTGTTTTATTAGTAAAATAATCATTTTTCATAGGAATACCTGTTACAGGGTGCATACCAGCATTATCTGATGCGGTGACAACTAGGTATGTTGTGGGAAGGAATGTCCAAGGGAGAACCAATGAGTGTCTGTGTGTTGCAGCATGTCAGCAATGTCGATGCCCGAGCCCGGCCTGGAGCTGACGGCCCCCACGCTCGGTGACGTCAGCGTCAAGTACACGTGGACCATACGCAAGTACGCGCGCTCCGTCAAGAAGCGAGAGTCCTTCGACAGCCCCTCGTTCGAGCACAACGCCAACGGTCTGCGCACCCGCTGGAACGTGAGCGTTCGGTTCTGGCGGGGGCCGGACGGGCGTCGCGTGCGCAACCCCGCGGTGGTCTGCCTCAACCTGCTGGCCTGCGAGGTGGCCGGCCAGGCTCAAGCCAGGCTGCGCTTCAGCTTCGCGGCCTTCAACCCCCACGCGCGGCGCTGGGAGGCCACGCGAGCCAGCCACGTAGCGCTCAACCTGGAGACATCCGACACGCTGCTGTCAGTCGGCCACACCGACATGAGTCTGCTGGACCGACACGTGTCGCGCCCCGGGGGTGACGTGGCGCTGTCCGTCACGCTCTGCGTCGCGCCCACGGACGAGGACGACGCCACCACGCTGTCGCGCGACCTGTCACGCATGCTGGGCGAGGGCGACGTGACGCTGCGGTGCGACGCGGGCGTGGAGTATCGCGCCCACTCCGTCCTGCTGCGCGCCCGCTCGCCCGTGTGGGCGGCCATGCTGGACCGCGCTACGCCCACGCTACACGTGGAGGACGTGACGCCCGCGACGCTCGCAGAGCTGCTGCGCTTCGTCTACACGGACCGCGTGGAGGACGCATCGTGCCCCGCGCTGCTCGCGGCTGCCGACCGCTTCGCGCTGCCCGGGCTCAAGGCCGCGTGCGAGCGAGCGCTGGTCGAGGCCGTGGCGCCCCATAACGTGCCCTCGCTGCTCCTCGTGGCCGACCGCTACGACTGCGAGGATCTCAAGCGAGCCCTACTCGCGTTCTGCGAGGACAACGTGTCTATCGTGAACAAGTCCGTCGCCTGGCGCGTCATGGAGCTCGTCAACCCCGAGCTGTACGGGGAGGTCTGCGAGGAGGCGGGGCTGGGCAGCTCCCTATCTAGCGACCTTGAGAGCCTGGCCAGTGACCCGGGCATCGCAGGGCTGTGACCGCAGTACAAGTAACGGACTAAAACCAGTGCTCGGATCGTCTATGTAAAAGTGAGTGCACCAGAACAAAACGTTCAAGATTGCACAACTCGTGTTTCTATGATTGTACTCTTATCTTGTAGATCTCTGTGATTTACGAAACAATGGCTGCGCACACTTGGAAGGCGTGACAGGTTGAAGTTACTCCACGACGCATCTAGACTGAAACTCGTGTGTATGTTGTGTGTGAGGCTAACCCCAGTATTAATAGTTGGCCGTTGTGTTGGGGGCAGACAGCACAACAAGCTTATTATGTAGGTGTTGTGATTCCACGTTTCCAAGGTCATTCCACTGTCGTATGTTTGGCAATGAATGATCTAAATAAACACAAGAATCATGTTCCCATTGCAAGGAAGGTGCTTTAGACTTCGTGATATGGTATTCGTACCGTTGTTTTATAGTGCAATATGATTTATAAATGTTATTAAATTTAGTGGATCAATTATATTTGAAGGAGAAGTGAAAGTTTTATTAGATATTGAACTGGATTATAAAAATAACAATCCAAACCAAAGAAATGAAAACAGTAGCTCTGCTTTAGTTGTGTACATGTGTAAACACAGGCTTGGCTTATGTTCAACAATCAATTAGTTATGCTGTGTATTGTATAGCTGCTACCTATGAAACAAATAAATGAAAATGAAATATAGTGTTGTATGAGTAATGTAATGCAATTACTGTAAATAATATAACTGTAAATAATTAACTGTAATGCAAATCAACAAAACTAATTACTCTTGTTGTTCATCCTCAATTCATCCTTGAGAGTAACTCTAGGCCCCCCCCCTCTATTCAACTGCTGAAGCAGTGTTTTCTTTTTTTTCCCGAATCTGTTTTTAATTTTTATGTAACCGAAAAGTATTAGATTTTCATAACTGAACACTAACTGTAAGTAATTTATGACGACAAATCCATCACCAAAAGTAACCAAGTGTTAATTAGACTTCTGTGAAACATTTCTATCCTTGTTTGTCTCGCAGATCTAAAAGTAGCGTTCTCCTCATTCAACCTTTAATTAAATATCGAACCAAGTTAATCAGTGGAGGAGGTCGTCTCTCTACTCTCGACACGGAACCAAGACTGCAACGGTCAAGACAGTAACAAAGTGACCTAAAGCGGAAGGTTACGTCTCGTCTTGTCGGTTCAAGTTGAACACAATTAATACGGGTCCGCCTTGCTCGATTGTGTCTTGAACCGATGGCAACACTCCAACAGCTGTGACCACGAGGAATGCAACAGTTTGCTCCAATTGTAAATACTAAAGTGGCTCTTGAACTCGAGTGCCGCTCTCAAGGCATTAATAATAGACGAGACAATGCAGAGCTACACATTAACATTAACAGCGCTCCTTTTGTTCCCATAGTGAGGTCAGACACTAGGCTGGTCAAACTACTGAGTTACAACATTTCGTAATTATTGACAGTGTGCAGGATATTTATAAATTAAAAAATCGGCAAATAATGTCAAATGATGATAAAATAGTTAATCTTGACATTTATATTTCCCCATGTCTACCATTGTGTTTAAATACTTTGTGAAAGATAATAGTAAGAGGAACCCACTTGAAATAAAACATCTAGGCCTACTTGGAAGAGATCAGACAGACTTGCTTGTCAATATTTCCACATACAGATAAGGTATATTGATTACTGACGTGACAATACGTGTGGCGTGACTTGCAAGATTCGGGACTACGCTACAGTACTCGGTCTTTCTAAATAATGGGGTTGCAGTGTTATGTGGAGGGGGTGACAGAGGGTGCAAGCACGGGAGACAGACAGTCCAAGGCAAACGTTTGTCTTGTGGGCTGTGATGTAAGAAAGCATCCCCACTCACTGTGTTTGTCTTACTAATCTTACAACACAGTAGTGGTACTTGTGTTTAGCTTCACATGGAGCCTCATTGCATTGAGCCTCTAGCCTGGAGGAGCAACACTGTTGACACACTAACCTACATACACAGTAGTCTACTCGTACTTTAGTAGAGTTGAAAGCTTACTGCCATATTATATAATAAATGAAATCTTATAGCAAAACATTCCAACTAGAAAAAAAGTCTGTAACGGTGGACTAGAGGAACACATCACAAAATTAGGTGACTATTAGCTTCCATTACATCTAGAACGGTATTATAAGGTACAGGATGTACAGTATCAAGGAAGAACCAACAGTCGTGTTCACGGTCGTACTAACACAGCCATTCTGCTCTCCCCCATAACGCTGTATTCTCGACGTAGAGTTATCTGTTCGTAGACCTACTCAACAACGAGCCAACGGGGATGCGAGGAGAGGTCTTGACTGTCTTCTTGGGGGGGGGGGGGTAGTTATACAGAAAAAGTGTAATACCGTCGAGTGTACGTACGATATAGTATCCTATAAACATTACCAAATAAACACAGGTTTTAGGTGTAGGGAACAAAATGCTTTTGGACATCCCTTTCTACAACCACCTTAATTGTTATTTATTTTGCAATCCAAGACAGCTAATACGCGTGCACACTAGTAATGTGAAGAGCACGTTCTAGTTCCTGTTGGGTAGATGTTGTTGCAACCTAGCCTACACATCAGGTACTCTCGCGTAAACATCCACACTTATCACCGCCACCCAAGAATACCTTATCGAACCTTGTCTGATGCCAGAGGTCTCTACAGACAATGGGACCATCATTTACTCAACCGCCAACGCAATAGGCAGACTTACAACTCTCTTCTTTTGCGTGACTGGATCGTAGCAAGATACGAATATAATAATAATGTGATCATAAGATTCGTGAATGAACTTGAATCTTAAGATAGGTACCTTTAAGTCAGCGTGAACATAAAATTCGTAAGATGATTGGGTGGCTCGTTGGCCCAGTGGTTAGCATCCCTGCTTCCAATGCAGAAGGTCCCGGGTTCAAATCCCGCTTCAGGCAGAAGTTTTTTAACTTCTAATGTGGATTTATTTCCATTACTTCTTGGCTAAGGAATAAGTAAACGGTGACTTTGGAGCCGTTCTAGCAACGAAGCACTCAATAAATTCAAAGTTGTTCTGAATCGGCCTTGTTGATACTGGCATTTGTCCGCAGTTGTTCGCACTGTCCAATCACTGATTCATATGTTTCGTATTTGAAATATCGATCTTTGATTGGTTATCGCTCACTCGTCGATGGTGTTCGAAGCCTACAGGGTTGGTTCAGTCACTTTCAATTAAAGTCCCCTACTGCAAATCAGTTTAGGTAGTTACTGAGTGGGTAGACTCTAAATGTGAATTTTATTTATTTATTTATGATAACACATGTATCTTGGTGCAAAGTATGTATGTAGCTAACGTAACACTGAATAACTAACTACATCAAGCACTAACAAGTCGACTATCTTGGTGTAGGCTAGTAGTAAGTGCATTTTAAACTCATTTAAAACCGTCAGCAGCACAGAGTGAGGCGAGCAAAAGTTCCAAATTTTACATTTAAATTCATCTCTATTCTCTTGACATGACACAAAGACAATAGAAATTTACCATTTTGGAATTTCACACTGCTAAGTTTGACTCTGTTTTCTTGTTTTCAACGCGATATTACAAGCCGACATGATCAAAGGCATGCGGCTCACTGCTGTCTTGCTAACTACAAATTGGTATCAGTAAGTAGTAGTGATGACATCGGGTAGTAACTTAAATATTGGGGTCGACTCCGGAGCCTCGGGAATCGAGTAGGAGTCGATTCCTTGAAGATAAGGTTAAAGCGGTTGATTTCTGACCAATGTTTAAAGTAAACACCGTCCTCGGGCCGCATTTGTTCCAGGCGGGGGCAACAGAATATAACAAATGTTTGGTACATAGTATGTAACAACACTTTACTGTTCGTTAGCAAGGTTGGCTAGGTACAGTATTAAACACCATAATCTAAGTTATGGTTGACAACAAACGAAAGTGTCTCTGTCGTGGAAGGCAACAACTTTGGGTGCTGCTTGTTTAAAATTCTTTCCAGATGGGAAAATAGTGCGGTATATCTGACCCAGCAACCCACTTCAAAGGAATCGAGTACCCGATGTCACCACCAGTACGTAGCGTAGTGTAATAGTGCGGTGGACTCACGTTGGCTTGACCTTGGCGAGCGCGCACATGATGGCCTGAGGCCGCAGCTTCATGAAGTCGGTCCGCACCTCGAACAGCTCCCTCCGCTTGAGGTCGTAGGTGTCTCCGTAGTCGACGTAGAACAGCTCCACCTCCGTCTCGTCCGGCTCATATTCGTTGGGCGTGACCTTGACCACGCGAGCGCGATACCACTTGTTGTCGTCCCTGAAGGTCGCCGCCACCGTCTGCTCCACTTTCACCTGCGGATATCACGTTACTCTGTATTAGCTTCTAGTTTGTAATTTTGTACATTGATTTTGATTATTTAGTTTATTTCACCATCAGTTTTAAAATTTAGACTAGTTTACTTTAATAAAAAAGTAACATAATCTATGGTACAAACTGAGGACTGTAATATGTAAACCATCAAATGACGACAAACAAATATCAATAAATGTTGATAGGCTACCCTGAGCTGAGGCGACACCCACGGATAGGCTACTGAAGTTTTCTTAAAACGGAACATATAATGGCTTACGAACGAGTTGTTTCCGTGTTTTCTTCGTAATAGTCAAGTAGTGTAAATAAATAAGTGTACAAATAACGTGAATACGTGGCCACTAACTTGCCAACACGGTTGAGTGACAAGGCCATGTAGGCCGAAACGTTTCTACGTACTTGTAACAATTCGTGTGACGTTTCTAACATAATGTTTGAAATGGTTTGTTTTTATTTTTATCAAATACCCACATATAGCCTGGGCTTATGATGTGCAATCTAAAAATTATTATATGAGAGTTCATATGGCGCCATTGGGCCGGAAAGGGTTAACCATTAAACCACGTTTATATCTAGCTAGGGGTGTGCGGTTAACCGACTTTTCGGGTCGGGTCGGTTTTTTACTAACCGAACCGAAAATTCGTTTGAAAACCCGAAAGTCGGTTTTCCCGCGCGCGATGTTTGAAACGACCGTGACTGTTTCCTCCGCCTGCTAGATCGCACCGCTAAGCGTCGAGATATGTACGACCTATCGATATATCGAACGTACATCGAACCAAGACGACCAACCATAGGCCTAGGCCACTAGGCTCTCGTCTGGTTTGTTGTAGTCGTCAACTTTCGTTGTTTATTTACATCCGTCGTGTGCTATAAAACGTAATTCTTGGTAAATAATAAAAATAAAATGCGTCGTACAGCCACAGGTAGGCCTAGGCCTAGAGCTTTAATTATTGAGAGCGATGAAGATGCTGATGATCCACCGGAGCAGCGTAGGCCTAGGCCTAGGCCTACAAGTTCCTTCCGAGCCTCAACAATGTGATGTTGGCCTCCAACCAAGGCAAATATTTGGGCACACTTTACCAAAATTAGTTCGATCTGTGCCATGTGCAAGTATTGCGCCAGCCAATTAAAAACTGAGTTTGGTACGACGTCGAGCCTATATTTTCAAATATTCGCACAGGTCTAGTTTCTACCTCTTCTACTTCCCATAATCACAGGCATGCCATCAACTTCTTCCAAAATAAAGCACACAGTTGTTTCCTGCTTCCCAGTTTTATTTTTATTTGGTTCTTACTTGCAAAGTCATGAGTATGCTTAGTTTATTTAAAACAAAAAATGTTTGCCTACAAAATGTGGAATGGAGCTATATTATTTACGACTAACCGACCCGGAACCGAAAAACCGAGGTTATTACACTAACCGAACCGAAACCCGAACCGAGTTAAAAAAGTACTAACCGCACACCCCTATATCTAGCTTTAAGTTTTACCTCTTCGAGCCTATGGATATCCTGGTTTTCTGGCTTTGAGTAGTAGTCCGTCATTTGTTGCACCAGCTGGTCAAGCTCTGCTGCGCTGGGGGTGAGCATCTGTGAGAAGTAAACACAAGTCGTACTTAGAGCGTAGGCTATTTGATTAAAACCATTCATTTCTTTCAATAAAATATAAATGACAACCCCCTTTTCATGTTCAACCTGGCCGCACTAATGTTTAACGCCGGTCTGTCTTCTTTGCCGGCTCCCTTCCCTGTACAGTATAACGTTTTATCCAATTCTATTGACATTGCTACTTCCCTGAGTGAGTATGGTAAGCTGTTCACCGCTCGTCTTTCTACTTTTAAGTATTAGTTGTCAGACGTACAAGACGTACACTGCCTACTGGTATGTTCGTTGTTCATATTTTCTCTGTGAGCTTTTTTGTGTGAGCTATAACGATCTAATTTTTGTTTGAACCTGCATTCAAATGGCATAAACTGCTGTATGCATTATATTTCAATTGAAAAAAACTAGCCTTTATTATCATCCAGCCCACTTGCAGCAAACATAAAGGGAGCTGATTTTTACTTTGTTCAAACAGAACCAAATTGTGTCGGCTATTTGTCGAGTGATCTCACCTGGACCCAGAACTCTTCGGGAGACTCGACAGCCGACATGTAAACCTCCATAGACGCGTCGCTGCTCATCGGCTCCAAGCGCTCGGCGTGCGGCGCTTCCTCTTCCGACTGGAACAAGCGCTCGTCACGATTAGCCTCGTTACACTGCCGGTACTACGCTGACAACGGGCTAGTTGGGTTCAACGAGAGTGTCTCCAGGGAGTGCCGACAAAAAATTAAATGATGCTGGTTAGCTAAATTTAATTTAGTTGTCCTCCAGCTCCATTGAAAATTAGTGGAATACCTAACCGAGTAGGATAGACAATTAATTTAGTAAATAAAAAAATACAAAATAACCCTGTATAGTAGGCTAACAAATGGAGATTTGTTGAACTGTCATTTCTGACATGAGAATTTTCTATTTCTACCAGGATATCACTTTCCCTCTAGTACTAAGTTCTAGAGTAGCTTCAGACTTTTAAAACACTACTTAACTGCAAGGGCATTGTACAATATTGATGATATATTTATGGTGTTACGAGATCTAATGTACGCTTAATTTGTACCTGAAATATCGAAATAAAATTGAATTGAATTGAGCTCTCCAGAAAGGTATCACACACGTTTCTTCTCCTGTTATCCACATCCGATACCACATGTAATGTTAACTCACTTGAGCAGCTTCTCCCATGGTGAGGTAGCCCGGAGCCTTATTGGTCTTGCGCGGCGAGCGGTTGGCCGCCCCAGTCTCGTATCTCTTCCTCAGCTCCGCCTCCTCCGTGACCTTTGACTCGATGAGCGAGCGCGCCACGCTGATCTGGTCTGCGGTGCCCTTCAACACCACTCGACGCGGAGCAACTGAAACAGACGGCGGTGAAAACAATATGCCCGGGCAACCTACTGTGCTGAACAACGAGCGCGCCACGTTGATCTGGTCTGCGGTGCCCTTCAACTCGACGCGGAGCAACTGAAACAGACGGCGGTGAAAACAATACGCGGGCAACCTACTGTGCTGAACAACGAGCGCGCCACATTGATCTGATCTGCGGTGCCTTTCAACACCACTCGACGCGGAGCAACTGAAACAGACGGCGGTGAAAACATACGCGGCCAACCTACTGTGCTGAACAGCGAGCGCGCCACGTTGATCTGATCTGCGGTGCCCTTCAACACCACTCGACGGGGAGCAACTGAAACAGACGGCGGTGAAAACATACGCGGCCAACCTACTGTGCTGAACAGCGAGCGCGCCACGTTGATCTGATCTGCGGTGCCCTTCAACACCACTCGACGCGGAGCAACTGAAACAGACGGCGGTGAAAACATACGTGGCCAACCTACTGTGCTGAACAGCGAGCGTGCCACGTTGATCTGGTCTGCGGTGCCCTTCAACACCACTCGACGCGGAGCAACTGAAACAGACGGCGGTGAAAACATACGCGGCCAACCTACTGTGCTGAACAGCGAGCGCGCCACGTTGATCTGGTCTGCGGTGCCCTTCAACACCACTCGACGCGGAGCAACTGAAACAGACGGCGGTGAAAACATACGTGGCCAACCTACTGTGCTGAAAAGCGAGCGTGCCACGTTGATCTGGTCTGCGGTGCCCTTCAACACCACTTCACGCTGAGCAACTGAAACAGACGGCGGTGAAAACATACGCGGCCAACGTACTGTCCTGAACAATGAGCACTTGTCGTATTCGATGATTAGCAACTAGGCATTTTTTTTTACATCATTGTCTTTTCTCTGGGGTTTATTTACTTTATTTATTTAATGTCTATCCTATTCAGTTACCTATAAAACTGAATTACATTAATCAGAACTATGCTAACAAATCTTTGCAAGATAGGCTAAGTTATCATACCCACAGACAGTAATATCTACGATGCTAGTTCAAGAATTGACCAATAGCTAAGATTTCTGTTCATAATTGACCGTTCATAGTATCATATTCATCGACCGTATTTTTGTATCCATTGATAAACGAGAAACATCCACAATGTTAGCAACAATACAACATTTCCATGCCGTCCTATCTTCCCGTATAATTCTTGTCCGCATCTCTCAAGAACGTGTTCGCCTCTCTCTCTCCTGCTCATATCTCCGTACTGTTTCACAAAACGACGTAAAAACACAACACACAAGGTGTATGATCGAAAGCCGCTGTCCGGCGATGTAATACACAACCTAACTTTATTCCATTAGAAAAACGAATCCTGAGTTAACCATCTCGACAGACACATCTCTCTTTCACGCACCCGTTTAATCGATTGTCACTCCAATCTGCTCAGTCCGAGCCGACAATGTCTTACGGCGGCTTACTTACATTGATCCCTCTCCCGTTGCCTAGTGTCGCCGTCAACGTTGACCTTTGCACCGGAAGCCACTACGATCTGCTGAATGTTCTCACCGCAACGCCCGATAATTCGGCCAATCGCCTTCTGTGAAACAAACACGTTGAAACATTATTGAACAGGTACTGTTAGCAGGCGTGGCTCTAGGTGCATGCAAGGTGCAGAAGTGGTAACTCTGAGACCTTTTCGGAAGTATTAAATACCAGAGTTTATTGGGTTTAAGGGCACTTCAACCAGTTAGGTCATCCAGTACGGTACATCCTGTAATTAACTTATATACTGTACTTCAGTTTATAGTTGATGTTTAGTTTACAATACATGTTCTATCATTGATACAACTCTTACATTATACATTATGTATATTTATTATTATTCTTTTAACAAATTGTAACCTATAGCATGACATTATAAAGCAGAGTATAATAACTATGAATCAACAGTTTTTAATCAAGCTGATTAACATATCGTCATTGGTAGATACAGTACAGTATTGCCAACTTGCTAATGTTATCTATTTAGTATTCAGTGTAGATTTGTGAACCAAGACAATAACTAAGCAAAGGCTACATACCGAAGGGACGAACATCTCCGATGTCATTATCAACGGCTGGTTTCGTATCAGATCCTGTATCAAAGTACGGGCGTACTCGACCGATTCTTGGCCTCCGGTGATGACGCAAATTCGAGCCGTCTCTTTTGAACCTAAATAAGTCACATGATTAGTAAATTAGAGAATGATAATATAATTGAGTAATACACATATTCATATACATGGTTAGACACAATATATTACCGTGATCTTTGAACTTGATCCTTGTCCGAGTCTTCTCCTGGATGTGGGTTATGTTGCAGCCCTGTCGCCCGATGACCACGCCCACAGCCTCCTTGGGAATGACGACCTCGACCGTCGCTTGTTGAGCAGAGTTGTTTCCGGCCCTCGGTAGACCGCGCCGTCGCGCTTCGTCGTCGTCGCGCTGACATTGGCACGTCGACAATTAGTACGTCGACAACAAGAGACATCCCAAGTGGGGAGGGGGGCAGCTCACTTAGCTGATGGTTTATTACCGTGTATTGATATTGACAAGTGAGAACGCTTTTAGATATCGGAAAAGTGATTCCTTATAAGCGGAAGTTGGTTTGGTATCGGCTGAACAATGAATTTAAAAACTGTCAGATATTATAATTGTTGCTACGATTGTCACTTCGACATTATTTACTTCTAAATTATCAAACTAATGAATTAGGTATCAAACACTGCGTAGGAATCACATTTTCAATATCTTGAAGCGTTAGATATCAAGATAAAATAAAGTAGCACCATTATGTTGTGTGGTTTAATAAATTGCGAGTTATCCATTGCCGTTGATAATATTGACCTTGCCATCAGCACGATGATACATGCGGCTTCTAGTAAGCGCTTCTACGTTAATGAGTTGCGCTTGGAAATATATTTATTTTGAGATATAGATATAGGTATGTTTTGAATTTTGTGTAGCCACATGATGATATGATGGCACTTGAATTTTTAATAATATATTTAGGCTACAAAGAAACTACCCTAATTTTGTGTAAGGTTAGATTGTGGGAAACTGTAGGTTTTTAGGTCAGTAGAAAACAATTACAGGACTAATTATTTAAGTTCAAAACTAGTATCCAAAAAAAGTTGGTTTATCTGTAGGCCTACTTGCATTGTTTTACATCTCATTTTAGGGCTTAGAGTGCCGATAGGTATGCAGGGCCTTAATAAACAAGTTCCGTTACTTATGTGAACTTACTTTCTTGAGCATAATGTACAACAGCACTGCTGAAGCCCCGGTGATGGAAACAACCATCACCGTATTGATCACAGTACTCAATAATGTCATCTTAAGTCGTTGTGTCAGTGGAGATATTCACAAAACTGAAACAAAATTAAAAAATCATTTACCGGGTGCTATTTTTCTTTCATATCACTGCCATCTAGGCTATCTGCCTACTTTGGAAGATTTAGCTCGAAGGATAAACTGAAAGGTTTCAGTCAGTAGTATGTTACTTGGTGTGCCAGTAGGATTGGAAAGCCGGGACCCAGGGTTGACCTGTATGTAGCCTACTGATTATGATTTTCTACAACCTCCCGCTATTCTCTGTCCTTGCAACCTCCTCTCCTTTGGCGATGGTCGTATTCTCTCTGTGAACCCTCAGGCTTTTTGTGCCCACTTGCCCCATGGTGAAACCGTTCCTTTCGATTGTTCTCTAAGTGCCGCTTGACAGCTTGAGCTCTGAGGATTTGAACAATGGGCAATGAGGAGAGAAGAAGAAAAGAAGTAGGAAAGGGAGTGAGGATAAATGAGGGGATGAGAAAATAACCCTTACTACTGTCATAAGACCCTATTTTCAGGGAACGAAGGACCAGAGTAATTAATTTGTTAACAATGTTCCCACGTGGAGCATTAGAAGCAATTCTTACCTGTCGGGTATAATAGGTACACGCAACATAAATCTAAGTCTTCATCTGCAACAATCCTAGATCTAGGCCTACACAGACATTCTCTCTACTAGGCGTCTGCGTAGCCCCTAGGCATGCTTCGTAGGCCTAAGCTTTGTTCGCCTGTCTTAAACTAGGCCTAGTAGGCCTATGTCAGTTGTCAGTGCTGAATAGTTCTTTTGTAGCCTAGGCCACAAGCCCCTACCCGTGTAAGTTAGTGAGAATATTTGCATGGCATTCGAATGTATGATAACTAAAAGTTCACTGGGCTAGGCCTAGGCTAGGCCTAGGAGCCCTAGTGTAGAGCCTAGGCTAGACCTAACCAGTGCAGGAGATTTTCACACTCGCATTTTAGCTCGTGTAAGACGCTCTGCTAGGCCTAGTGTAAGATCAAGAGTAAGATAGTCGAACGAAGCTCTAGACTTGGGCTAAACTAGGCTAGGCCTAGGCCCTAAGCCTCCAACACCATTAATGCATTATAACCTCAAAACATTTGTTTATAGAAACCCTCTACCCTAGATATGCCAAAAACATGAACGCAGCTCTAGCCTAGACTTACTGACTAATATCTTGAAATATAGGTGAACTTACCATTTTTTAGAACTTACTGATATGAATTTATTCACACCTAAATTTAAAAATGAGTCAGGAAGCAAAACTCACCCACCCACACCACTGAAGCAAGACCGGAAGTGGCTATTTCCACTATTAAAAGGCAGTTGGATTTCGACCGTTATTTGCACGACACAGTGCCAACGAGAACTTGGTTCCATGGTTTCATTTTCGCGCCTTTTATTCACAATAGTAGGCGGTGAGCGATTATAACAACAACACCATCTCAAAGGAATCGAACCGTGTTTTCCAAATTCAAATACTAATAACAACAAAAATAGTTTTGAAAAACGTGTATTATTAAGGTATGTGGTATTTGTGTGTTGTGGTTTTTTATAATTATAAATTACGTCAGTCGTACAGAATGGTTAGCTTGTAAATGAGGGCTTATGAAGTTCCTAACCTAAAAATTTTGCCCTGAAGTAGGCCTAGGCTACCTAGAATCCTAGACCTAGGCTTAAGCACTCAAGGCTGCAAACTGCCCGGTGGCAACCTGACTCCACCTCCCCCCACCCTCCCTCATCACTTCCTACCCTTCAGTTTATGTCTAAATTCCCTTGCTGATTTGTACTCAACAACCTCCTCTGGTACTAGGCCTAGGCCTAGCCTAGGCCTAACTCATTCCATTCCCTGGCCATTCTCTCAACAAATCCAAACCTAGGCTACCCAGATCACTTCTTACCACCTGCCGTTGAAACTTCCATTTATGATCACCCCCTCCCTCTGTATAGGCCTAGGCCTACTCCTTCTTGCAATCTGCTCTGGATTTCCCTTACCCTCTTTTCCCTCTAGCGGCTTTGTATAAATTACACATCCTATCACTCCTCCGTCTCTCCTCTAAAGACTTCCAACCCAGCTCCCCCGTTATTGCTGTAATGCAATCTTAAACCCTTATTCAGCTATTTAGGCAGTAGTAGGCTTACTTTGTTTTGTTTATGTTTTTCCGTGTCGATAGCCACATTTCGGGAGGCTAGGATGTACAACCGCCAGGCCTATATCTTAGTATTTTTGGTCTACACTAATTTGCGGGGATAATATAGGCACAGGCCACCACCAATTTGACACAGGATCTTGCCTTATTATCTGCACTCTTTTCTGTGATTTCAGATCATTAGGCCTACAAATGGACGACTTTGATGAAACGAGTGCAGATGGGGTTGACTCCGAGATGAACTTGGATAGCTTAGTCAATAATGCAGTTATGTACATTGTAGGCGTGGAGGAAAGTCATTTTCCAATAAAGCGTTCAGATATTACAAAACATGTTCTGCCCCCAAGAAGTGGAAAAAAATTCCTCGAAGTTATAGCGGAAGTCAAGATAGTTCTAGAACAGGTATTGTACAAAAGTGTAAATGTATCTAGCTAGGGGAATGTGTGTGTGTGCATGTGTGTAGTTGAATATGACAACTCACTGTGATGGAATGTCATGAAGGAAGGAGGGGGAGAACTGAGAATACATGGTGTTAAGACCACGGCGATTAAGACCACATAGTTGATCGAAACATTTATGTTTGTGTTTTCATTTACATGTCTATTGGCAAACTATCTACTCTTTTTAAGATAATCTGCCGTTCTTTTGTACCTTTCTCCATACTGATACATGACGATTCATTTAGTTGCACTCCTAGTTTTGATTTATTGTACAGTACTGTACATGTTTAAGTGTTTATGCTTTGCAGTTTTATGTTACGTAGCCTACAAGAATATAGAAAATTCAATGAAACTACTATAACAATGACTGTGATGTTCCATTCCAATTATAGATATTTGGCTTGATATTGAAAGACCTGGATGGCACCGAGAAGCTTTATGTGACAGTGAGCAAGTTTCAAAAGCCAGCGAGTACAAAGTTACTTCACTTCTCTCCTGAGAGCCGCCGTCGGCGAGTTCTCTTGCTTATTGTTCTCTCGTATTTGTTTATGCAGGATGACTCTGTCAGTGAAGGTACGTATACATGTAGGGCCTATACGTGCGGTGCAGGCAGTGGTATCAGAACTTTAATCTGTTCATTTGCCAACAACTATGTAGAAAATGGGTAGCACACTTACTCGTTTAATGAACTAGACTGCATATATTTATCTATAATATTAAAATTCTTCCTTTGCAATTATTCTGGAGCAAGTCATTGGAAGATGTTTAAATCACAAATCACAATAGATGTAGTTGTAGCCTGTGTGATATGTGCCTATGTGCTTATAAAATATATTGTAGGCTACAAATAATTTCAATTATAAACAAGGATAATTGAAGTTGTATTTTTAGAGTTAGTGGGGATAGTGATTAGCGAGTGACTGATGGGTTGTCCATGAAATAGTTGCACATTGTTACACCCTTGATCTATTCATTGGTAAATGCTCCAATCCTCCAAAGAGTGGACACTAAATACGTCAGGCAAACCTGTAGCTAAGGCCTAATTGAATGGAATCGATATATATGGTACAACCTGCTACGATTAGTTCTCTTTCTGCAAAGATCCTTTTTAATACTTGCTACCAGTAGTATTTCTCCCCGGGTAAACGAGTTGTCTGATGCTGTTGGCTTTCTCTGTGATGATTTAAGATGCTACACATAATGAATCCTTACATGTGTACTTTTACATAAAGTAGGCCTGTCTAGGCTACTTATCCTTACTTGTCAAGTTTAAGTCTGAGACTAACAAGTAGCAACAGCTGCAGATACAAAGCCCAAGACGGTTGCCTACTGACGATGTAAAGCTTTCTATGTAACCGAAGGCGGCATATTTCAGTTGTGACTTCTTTTTGTCCGCAGACAAGCTGTGGAAATATCTTATCCAATTGCAATTAGTCGAGAGGGGTCTGAACTTTGTTCATCCTCACTTCGGCAACGTCCGTCGCCTCTGCTCAACGGTAAGTTAACCAATATCTACAAGCTAACAACATTCCGTAGTAGTGGCTCGATCAAGTGTGTAGGTCTGTGTTTCTTTTCTTAGATCGAGCAAGATCTTGAGATAATTCTTAATTCCGAGCAATTTTAGAGATCAATCACAATAGGCCTAACAGAGCTTAATAAATATTTAAAAATTCTCCCACCTTTTTTAATTGGGCCTCCAATAAAAATAAATGTAAAAAAAAATCCTTTAACTCTCAGGATTGATTGTGAATTGCCCAAATTTTAAAAGTTCACCATTTGTATTTCTACTACACATGTAGGGGCCTACTGTTTTAGTTTGGTCAAATAAATAAAAATAATCAAATCGTCCTCAGTATCGCATGCTTGCCGGACTTGTTGATTTAGATGATCAAATTAAAACCAATGGGATTGTTGCAGGATTTTGTTCGTCAGATGTATCTGAAGGTGGAGAAATTCCCCGGGTCCGACCCCCCAGAGAACATATACATGTGGGGCCTTAGAGCCAACAACGAGTTCAGTAAACTGGAAGTTCTCAAATTTGTTTCATTGGTAAGTTAATATTAAGAGCGAAGGATACCTCAACGTCAAAAACCGCAGAAAATTTTCATTTTTTAATTATATCTCAAGATTGAAACACAACATCAAAAATCTGAGACACCATAGCACTGTGGTTTGGTAAGCCCTACACACTGAATGATACATGTATTTAACGTTATCATCAGTATGACTGTGATAACGATTTCCTAAGTTATTTGAGGAAATCGTTATCACAGTCATACTGATGATAACGTTAAATACATTTATCATTCAGTGTGTAGGGCTTACCAAACCACAGTGCTATGGTGTCTCAGATTTTTGATGTTGTGTTTCAATCTTGAGATATAGTTAAAAAATGAAAATTGTCTGCGGTTTTTGACGTAAAGGTATCCTTCGCTCTTAATGCGCATTTATTACGACGAGTGGTATTTGACGTGGAGAAAGCCAACAGCTTATCTGAATGTGGCAACGAGCGAATAAGAGTACCCGGTACTTTTAAAACCTAACAATTCTGTAGCGCTGGGAGAAAACATTTACCAGTAATTTTGTAAACAATAATTTTTCAGAAGTTTTAGCCTTAAGCCGTAACACCCCTCCAAGTCACAGAATAATACAACAAAAATAAGTTGGAATTTTCACTAAAATAATGTCCAATAAAATACTGTAACGGGTAAACGAATAAACGCATCATTAATGTGTTTCTTTTATAATTTATTATATTTATTGTTGATTACCCTCCACCTTTTGTGTCCACTGTCATTTTGTCACAGGGCACATTTAACCTTGTGCAAATATGTGTGTACACGTGTATTTTCATACGGGCGTGTACACAAACGACTCGGTGTAGTCTAGCATAGTTTACTTCAGTGTTATATTATGAGTAGGTTATAACATCGGGTACCCGGCTCCAAAGTATTACTCGGAGCCGTTTTTCGGGTCCGGGTAATTTATTAGTCCGTTTCTGGGCTATATTTACGTGCCAGTATTGCTGCGGTTGATTTCGATGGAGCCAGCAGGTACGGCGCGAGCCTGCATGTCATTCGTCCCTCGTCTTCGCACCCCGCGCCCTTCACAAGGCCTAGCGACGACCTTCAAATCAAGCCTACACATCGAAAAATACGTTTTCAGGATCCGGGTACCCGAGTAATATGAGAGCTGGAACCGGTTCCGAATTTTATTACCCGATGTCATCCCTAATTATGAGTATTATTTAAATGAAGACTAGGTACTCGAATTCTCTTGTGGTCATGTATTTTATTTTGCAAGGTAAGCTATTTCTCCCTGCTCCAAATACCACCGTCATGTCGATTGGCCTCTTCAATCAACCACCATATTTATTATATTGCTATTTCATGTATGCTCGTGCCACATTTGCGAGCGCCTCCGCGTGTAATGTTGGTTGTCAACCCCCTCACTCACCACAGTTTGTGTTATCTGTTTGCTTGGATGTTTCTAGATGCAGTCGAACATAGAGCCAGAGAGGTTTACCACTCAGTGGAGTAAGATCCAAAAAGAAAAACACAAAGGCAGAGACAAAGAAGAAGAACAGGAGGAGGATTTAGAGGAAGAGTCAGAGGAAGAGTCACAGGAAGAAAGACGATCCCAGAAAGCGCCGGTGAAATCAAGTCAGAGACGGTGCAGAAAGTAGGCGTAGTCTTGCCAAGCCGTTATGCTTCACATCACTTACTCGCGATGAAATGAGGGATTTATCTGTGTTGAGTATTACTTGGAAGTGACCGGCCTCATAGGCATACATGGTGCAACGCTCCGTTGTTAACAATAGGCACGCACGCTCTACTCATTATAGATACTACAGTGGAACCCTGCTATATACATGGTGCAACGCTCCGTTGTTAACAATAGGCACGCACGCGATACTACACTGCAACTGCCCAGTATATGAGTGTTAACATTTTTCATTGTTCATGTTATCAAGGCTGCCACAACAAAACTATTGAGGGCATTCGGCTGTCACCGAGTAAAACAATTCTACAACATACAGTTCACCCCAATTTGAAGTAGATCTGCCATAAAAATGTGTTGTTCTGGGCACAAAGCAGAAAGAAGACACCTCAAAATGTGCATCAATACCATTCCTTACTTTATAATATCAATATCATTTATGTCGTTTGAACGAAGTCCAATGAAGTATGGCAATATAATGAATGAACCTTGTTCATTCATCTTTGGTTCTCCCATAAAGAGTTGGCTGCATGTGTAAAATTTCAGATTGCATAATTGACGTTGAAGCCTATCAAATGTGGAAATATGTTTGGTAAAATAATAGTATATCTGACTTTCCTAAAATCTACCATATAATGTTTATATTGTTTGTTTGCTACATGTACTCTTGCTATAATCTTTTAGAGTTACGTTCATTACTATTTTGCTGAATACATAGTTTATTTTCTTTTTGATAGCTATCTTATCCTACCTCTTTCTTCTCCTATAATTGATAAGAATAAAGATTGTTTACTACTATTTAGTACAACTACTGTAATAATAAAAGTACAATTAGTCAGGAAATCAAATGATTGTAACTTTGGTTTATACACTAAATCAATAAACCATATTTTTGTAAATCAATTGTATTGTATAATTATTGCCCTCATGTAGATGGATGTTGAATGTGCTCGAGGTGAAGGAAGAACAATGGAACACGTTCTGTGTCACTCCCCGGTTTAATACATTTGAAGTTTCTTTATCCCAAGTCCTATCAGTATTCAGTAATGAACTCTCTCTTTACTCTACCTTAAAAGAAGGTAGAGATTCAATTTAGTTTGAAGCGGTGGTGGTGTCGCGCTTGGCTTGTCGGTAGAGAAGACATCTGCCCTTAGTACGCTGCTTCCCCACAACAATACAACCCTCAAAGTTACAAACAAGAAATTTTACACGTTTTTGTATTTTCCACACAGGTTGAAAAAGTAAGAAAAATGTACCATTTTGCCCACTATAATATTATATAATCTGAAGGAATTTTACTTACGATCTAAAAACGGCTTGTATACAAAAATACAACATTCCAAATACAGGGAATTTCTTTTGTATTTTACAATTTCAATCTTTAAAAAAAAAAATCATTTAATTTAGCAATATCATTGTTGCACCAATTTCATTTTTGTCCACTATCAAAATAATTAAATTTTGAATGTAAGCATGTGTTTTTATTATCACATAAAAAAATAGCGAACATTACATTTTTGTTCACATAACCGATGTTTTTTTATTCCATGAGGACAAATTTAAATTTGTTCCAAAACTAAACTAATCAATATTTGTCGAGTACAATAAACCCGAAATCCCCCAAACCTTCGTGTTGGTCCTGTGTGGGGGGTGGGTGTGCCGTAGTACGGGGGTAGTGGAGGTCGATACGAGCAGAGCAGCTGCGCGTGCGCGGAGACTCAACCCTGGCGCTCAGCCCGCACCGTCGCCACGGCCTAGTAGCGTCGCTGCGTTGTCCGCGTGCTATACGGTATGACGCCGCCTCGTCGCGATACCCACGCTGCCGCGAGCACAGGTAAGACTTCACACTTGCCCTCACGATCAACCAATATATCAGTGATCTGTGATCAATAACACGCGACATGGCAACAGCGCGGCAGGTGTGCTGGGAGTAGGCCACGTGCGCGTACGTCACTCCCCCAAAACAGAGCCCTGTGATGTACAACACATTCAATAGATTGGTTTGACAGCTCTAAATTATCTCCCCTTTTCTGTCGATATTTTCATTTCTATAACAGCTTAGTTCTTTACTTATCAAGAAGCACAGAACGTATTGTAATATGCTCATTACATAGCTAGAATGTAATTTATAGAAAGAGTGATGTTTAATCTTGATCCTACATTGGGTTTCGCATGGAAATATAATCAGTATAATGATAGGATATTGGCAATAATCTAGCTGGCTCGAGTGATCCTTGATATGGCAACTACTATTACAATACATGTCCTGGATCATCTGTTGCGCGTATTTCAACCTGTGTCTGTGGTCTGTCCTTACTATTGTCGTCCTTTGCCTTGTCCTTCAATTATATTTGTGTGTATAGCGCCTCACAATTAGTCCAAACGGTTCCACAGCCTCAGCGTCAGTAAACTTGACCGTCAATTTCTATTTTCGTTGACTTGACTCTATTAATAAAAGGTAATACTATTATGCCAAAACAACAAGAAATCAGTCGACACTTTCGTTTACGTACATTCTACAGTAGGCCTATAGAGACAAAGACAATATTCTATTCTATGCTTCTACATTCTATTACTATTCTTCTGTGTTTTCTACACACAATATTCTACAATAAAATGTTTGTGTATTACATTTTGCTAACAGTTGATCACTACTTTTCGCCAACTGACCTGTTTTGTTTTGCTAAACAACATTATACTCTGGTTAGTATCTATGTATTTTAGTAAGAACTGTTGGAAAACATGAGGGGGGGATGAATGTCCAGCTAGCCTTGTGTTGCAATTTCACCAAGATGACCAGAACCAGCTAGACATGTCCTGTCTATCTCACTCTCACCTCTCACCGCTTCTAAATGTATCTCAAGGTATTCTTGAAGACAATGGGCCAAACTCGCCTCAAGTCTATTATTACTTATTAGACTAGCTAGCTACTCAAACATCTTGTTTTTTAATCATTTATCGTAATACCTATACGTAACTTATCTTCAAACTGTAAACAGCAACATTTTGAAACAACCGAGGTCTATGAGCATTGAGTGGAAAATGCGGAAGCAATGGCTTGGTACAAAATTAGACAATTTCAATACTATATCTTAGTTGTATACAATAAAAAAAAACGCAGATAATAAATTGTGTCCCAGTTTCTAAACCACAAACTCGGCGTCTCTATGATTTCAAATTGTAACTCTCATTCGCTTTTACGACTATGTTTTCATCTGATAAAACTAACATAAGTTAATGATGCCTGTTTCTAAATACACCTATAACACAGTTGGTAATATTTAGACACAAATTTATTATAAACATTTCTACTAATATCAGGAGTAAACATAGTGTTACGTATCTCCCACACAAGAGCGCGCGAGAAGCGCTCGGCAACATCAAACACATCATACTTCATTATCAAACACACTCGTGTCCGTGAGCTGAACGCGCGTTGAATTATTGTTGAGGAATCTATTATCAAACATAACATCCCTTGTCTATCATCCCTAGGGAGACAACAAAGCGCTCTAATGCAGCGGACATTAAGCACACTACTGCAACAATGTCACTTCCGTATTCAATCACGCGAGTTGAATTATTATTGTTGAGTTAGGAAGCGAACCTGTCGTAACTATTAACACATTCATGGGTTGTGTGTCAATTGGGAACGAGTCTACATCAAACTGAGGGGTTTCACGAACGGAAATACGAATTGTTAAATTATTAAAATTGTAAATAATAAGTGGGTACGAAGAGCGGTATAATTAAAGTGCTTTAGGAAGCATCGTTGGAGCCTTGGAGGACCGTATCCGCGGGTTACCCGCACGATATTGTTGCGGGCGGGTGCGGGTTTATCAAAAGCGGGATTTGTCATAATTTAAAAAATGATTGGGCCTAATATTTTTATTATATTGTGACTTGATTTCAATTTGAAGCAGCAAAAGAATGACCATATAAAAAATGCGAAATTAAATGCGAAATGGGTGAATGAATACAAATTCATCAAAAGATTACAGCGTGATTTCCGTTTACTGTTAACATCTCACATTTAGGCGAACAATTACAGAAAACCGAGAAAGTATGGCAGGATGCGGGTGCAGTTTTGATCCCAAGGGTGCGGCTAAGGTTTGAACTGCGGCTGCGGTTCAGCGGAAGTGGGTATCTACTTGTCTCACCTTTATATGTAGAGCTGTGAATTCGCACAATAGTATAGTATTCAAACTACATCATAATATTAATTTTTATCGTTTATGTTGATAGGACATGACAGAATAATGACCCCAGAACGCGAGAGTCTTAAATGTACAAGGAAACTGCAACAAAGAGTACGACCCATGGGGTTTGTGGGGGAGCGACTAGTACAGTTGTGATCTGCGAATGACGAGGATAATGTGCAAGGAAACTGCAACAAGAGTGCGACCCATGGGGTTTGTGGGGGAGGGACTGATACAATTGTGATCAGTGAAAGACGAGGAATCAGCTGACAGCTTCACCCTGAGTAAAAAAATATCCTCCGGGCCGGATTTGAACCAGCGACCTATGGATTACTATTGTTTGCCTTCTACAGTCCACCGCTCTACCAACTGAGCTACCAGAGGAGATAGGAGAGAGGTGCTATCTAGAGATACGGATTTTGCCTGCGCTCGGCTTTCTAGGTCAGCCAAATGTCTTCGAGGCGGTCTAGGTATCACTTTCACTTTCACTCGCGGTGACGTCACAGCATATCGTCATGGCTTGAGCACCGCTGAACTAATACACTGTCATCATTATTTAATTATTAACATTTATTTTTGCGCACTTTTATTCTGACATAACTTACATTGGATTCATTATTATTGAATAAACAAATCTCAATTCTAATCAATAAATAAAATTATAAAATTAATTATACATTAACTTGTTTTCCTAGTTTAACGTTAACTCAGCTGGCGTTAAATGGCGAGCGGAGGGGAGGATAATGCGTGCACTCCCCCCCCCCCCCTACCCCTCCCGGATATCAGGAAAATTGAAAATTGAACTGGTTAATAAAAATATATGTTTTTCTGTTAATTTCATTTATTTAACCTATATTAACGTCGCAAAATCATTCAAGTGTTAAACATCCAAAACAATTCACTGCGAAGCTAACTGGGAGACCTCTGAAATACCCGAGCGGATAAAGTTGATTTGTCTTGGCCTCCTCCCCCCCCCCCCCCCCTCCCCCGCCCCTTGGAAAATATTGTGAAGAATATGAACATTTCATGTTCTTCTTCTGTTCTATCAATATGAATTGTTGGCCAGTGTCCGGATGTGTTGAAATCCTAACAGGATGCATGCACAAGTTGAGTGTACTCGCGGAATGTGCATGTGTCAGGGTTTCAACACTTCGTCGGGAGCGGGCAACGAACGGGTATCGTGAGAACACCTTAGTCAGGTAGACTTTGATTTACCAAAACTGCACAACGGTGGCAGACCCCACTTGATTGAATTAGAGAAGAGGGGAGAGGAAGTCCTGAGATCCAATTGGCTAAAACGAGCGGGAAAACAGTTTGAAGAAAGAAGAAAAGGCTTTTCCAACGAAATCTATGTCTTGGTGGGGTTTAAGAGCGGTGACGTCAGGAGTGTCGAAGGGAGACAGAGAGATTGACCGGCTCGGGAGTTCTCGTTTAAACATCGTGGAGTAAACATCAACCGGGGCTCGAGGAGTGAGTGACCACGCATGGAAAAGGATTAAGCACACAAGAGCGGAAGAGTGAAGTAGAAGGAAGACAACAAGATCAGTACCGGGAACCGAACGAGGGGCGGGCCAGGACCAGTGGATTGGCTGGATTGCTGTACCAGGCCGTCATAAAAGGGTAGGATGTGGATCTAGTAGATCGCTTATGTTAAATTAAGTCGTACCCACGCACGCATACTCATGATGCAACAGTTTACGGAATGACCGAATAGGGTAGAAGTTTAAGAAAATATATACGTAACCTTCGTTATTGAAATCTGTTTGTTGAATGGTGTTAACCCTGCATCGATCCATGACCCTACAAACATATCGATCGTGGTCAAGATTGGGGGAAAACTGGGCCTCTTAGCTTAACATCAGCTACGCTCCCCAAGCCAATCAAGGCAACAACATCTGCCTTGGGGCTCAGTCAACCCCTTTTCTTCACATGGTGGAGGTCGCCGGTTTTGTAGGGTTGTAATACTATACGTATTATGGATTTATGCAGGTGTGATTACAAAATTATGGTTGTAGGAACGGGTTACGCGTTTTGGTAAATGTACTGTTGTGTTGTATTTTGGGTCAGGCACTGTTGCGAGGGTGCGTGGGTGGCGATGTTGATCTAATTGGTTAGGAGTTAGCACGTGGTGTGATGATGATGTTATGGTGAATGTGTTATGTGCCACGTTTTTTTTTATTTGTTGTATTTTAATAATGCTATGCATTGCGTTGAGGGTGTCTTTATGGATTTTAGTTGTGTACGGGCAAGTGAGTTGTTTTTCGAACGTTGATGTATTGTTGGCGGTGTAGGTTTGTCTTGATGCTAGGTTTTCCTCTATGAGTGAGGTTCCATCTGATCGGGCGTTGCGAGCGTCGCTTCGAAATTTGGGCGTGCCTAATACCAGTGAAAGGCTTTCTCCTGCAGAGAGATTGTTGGAGTGGTGTCATCGTCAGCAAAGACTAGAGAGTGGTGATCTCGTGAATGAGGCTTTATTGACTCCTCTTCCAGGGGATAGTTCAGACGACGAAGCAGACTTGAGGGGTGAGATACAAGTTACATCTAGTATGGCTCAGCCACAGGGAAGCGGGGGTGGATTGGTTCGGTTAAACACATTTCGGCCAGGTGAGGATGATGCGGAATTATGGATTGCAGATTTTGATAGGGCTGGTGATGTGAACTCGTGGTCGGATGACAAAAAATTGAAGGCTTTGCCGTCCTACTTGTCAGGGGGGCAGGCAGATTGGTATTCGGCGTTGGATGCGAGAAGGTTGGCGGAAGCTCCTGTGCGAGACGACGGAACTGTTCAGCCATTGCTCTGGTCAGATGTAAAGGCCCACTTCGTTAAGACTTGGGGAGTCAAAAAGGGAGATTTACAGTATTGGATGGGGTTGTTGTGTGCACGTCTTCAACGCATGGGTGAAAGTGTTTATGATTACGCTTTTGCCAGAGTTAAATTGATGGATAAAGTGAACCCTACGATGTCCAACGGGGAGCGGGTTCAGTGGGTTATTCGGGGGTTGCGCCCTGACTTGGCGGAGGCGATAAGACATATGACTTTTGTTAATGTCGATAAACTTTTGGATGAATTGGGTGACGTTGAGCAGTTGAGGAAGAGTGGTGCAGCGTGGGGGAATATGCAACCGGTGGTTGCGCCTGTCTACGTTGAGCGCCCTAAGGGGCAGGGGACTCCGAGTAACCCCGTGTTGGCGGAAAGTGGCGCTGTCGCTGAGTTATTAAAAGCAATGACAGCCCTGGTGGCGAAAGTGGAGTCGTTGGAGAAGGTGCAGACTGGCCTTATGCAGCAGAAGGGCGCTCGTGAGCAGCAGGGGTTCTGTGCGTCTCAACCGGTGATGGGGGGTGGTCAACAGTGTGGGTGTTGTTGGCAACAACATCAGCAGCAGCAACAACAGCCGCCATATCAGCAGCAGCAACAACAACAGCCACAACAGCAGCAAGGGATGTTTCACGACTATGGGGGTTATCAGCGTGGATATGCACGTGGTAATCAACGTGGGGTAGATGGACGAGCGGTGTGTTATTTCTGTAAGAAGCCTGGGCATTTTATGAGGGATTGTCTTCAATTGAAAGCTCTGCAGGCAGGAAATGGGTCGGTCGGTGAGTCGCAGCCCGAGCAACAACCCTCAACGTCCACCCCTACTACGGGAAACTGAGTTACTCGCCGGGGTGCGAGACGTCTCCGGTGTTAGACGATAGAGTCTCTTTGGTTGAGGAAGGAAGGAATGTTCAAGAGTTTAGTTTTAAGGGTAGGTGTTTTGCATGTTTTCGTGTGGGGCATAAGAAACAGAAATGTTTTATAAGGAGGGCGGCTGTCCGGCATAGAGCAAAAGTTTTGCGACGTATTCCGGAAATTATGGCTGTGATATTGCAGGAGTCTGTTGACGTTGTCGTAGAGGTTCCTGTAGAGGAAGAAGTTGTTGATTATCAAGGGGATGTAAACAGTGCTCAGGGAATGGCAGAGGACGTTGTTGTTCCTAATGGGGAGATGGACTTGGCTACTCAAATAGTTGATGTTATGGTGAACCGTACGTGGGGATCTTTGAGGATTCCTGTGAGTCTGGGAGAGGAAGTATTTTCCTCCCTTGTCGATTCGGGGGCGGGGGTATCCTGCATTAGCGCGGATTTGGTCCGGCATTTGGAGTTAAGCCCGGTGAACGGGTTGTTATTACGTACGGCAGATAACTCAATTTTAAGGGTGGTTGGTCGCGTCTGTGGAATTGGTTTGGTAATAGCAGGAACTGCCTTCCCTATGGACTTTATTGTGGTCGAAGGACTGTCCGTTAAATGTTTACTTGGATGTGATTTTTGTGTAACATATAAGGTTGTTATAGATTATTGTAATGGTACCGTGTCCATGCACGGAATGGATGTTGATGTGACTGTTAAATTTAGTGGATTGGATATACCGAACGTTGTCGATCAGGCTCCAATACTTTCCTCTTCAGGGGAGGGGGAGTCGGACAATTACTTATACTCTATAGATCTCACGGAAACTGAGCCCTTGCTGTTGAAAGCTTCCAGCGAAGTTGTTATTGGTCCAGGCATGATGGGTCAGATAGAATTCACAGTAGAAGGAGGTCTTCCGTATGAGGTCGCAGTCTTTGAACCTAGGGTGACTTGGATGGAACGTAAGGGGTTGATTATTCCCCCAATGATGCTGTCATTTACAATGTGTGGAGTCTTACCGGTAGCTAATTTTTCATCGCTCCCAGTATGTGTGTACAAGGGTTCGGTATTAGGGGAGGTTGAAGACGCGGAATTGGTTGCTATAAATAAGGAACATGCGCTGGAGGTCCCGGATTCATGTGATGCGAGTGTAGCGGCCATTTTGCCTCAGCAGATAGCGAGCGTAGACAGCCTGGAGACGAGTGCCGCCGATATGCTGACAATAGAAACCGATGTTATGAATTACGATAGGCGCACTCGGTTATCTCAACGGAATGTTCCGGCTGATATTGCATCGCTTCATGTGAATGAGGACATGCCGGACATTGAACGTGACAGGTTGCTAGAACTGTTGACGTCATTTCATGATGTTTTCGCATGGTCGTCGGAATTGATTGGGAAAGCTAATATTGGTGATTGTGACATTGAATTAAAAGATCCCAAGCCGGTACGTATGCAGCCCTATCGTGTGAGTGCGGGAGAGAGGGAGGCCATTGTTGAACATATTAATGATATGCTTAATGCTGGTATCATCTCTCCTTCCATGTCTGAGTGGGCGAGTCCAATATGCTTGGTGAAGAAGAAGAATGGTAAACTTAGACTGGTGGTGGATTTCAGGAAAGTCAATTTACAAATTAAGGGTTATAGTTACCCTAGTGCTAATGCTGACAGTCTGTTAGCCTGTCTTAATGGCTGTACTGTATTCACTTCCCTAGATCTTCAGTCAGGATTTTGGCAGCTGGGGCTTACGCCTCGTGCTAAGGAAATATGTAGTTTTTCTACCTGTGTGGGTTTGTTCTCGTTTGAGCGACTGCCATTCGGAATCTCTACGGCGCCAGCCCTATTCCAGAGCGCAATGGATAAGGTGCTAAGGGGTCTCTTATATACTCATTGTCTAGTATATCTTGATGATATCTTAGTCCCGGGCGAGAGCTTTGATGACCATTTAAACAGACTAAGGATGGTGCTTGAGAGATTCAGGAATGCTAACATGACGTTGAATCCGGAAAAGTGTTCTTTCGGATTTGGGGAAATTCCGATTCTGGGGCACGTGGTTAATGCTATGGGAGTTTCTCCTAACCCAGATACGGTTCAGGCAGTTTTAGATTTTCCAGTACCTACCGCAGTGAAACAAGTACGATCTTTCATTGGACTAACTTCATATTACAGGAAGTTTATACAGGACTATGCCCGTATTTGTGCGCCCCTTACGTCCTTAACGAAGAAAAATGTTCGATTTGCTTGGAATGATGAACAAGAGACGGCCTTCAGAACTTTACAATCAAAGTTGGTATCCGCCCCCGTGTTAAGACACTATTCAGGCGATGCTCCTACTCAAATCAGGACAGATGCATCTAGAGAGGGGTTGGGCGCAATTATTCTGCAGCAATTTGATTCGGAATGGCACCCGATTGGTTATAGCTCGCGCCGTGTTACGTCCGCAGAAGCGAACTATGGGGTCTCCGAACTCGAATTATTGGGGGTCGTCTATGCACTTAAGCAGTTTCGTCATTTCATATATGGTAGACGGTTCCAACTCGTCACAGACCATTGTGGACTTTGCTACTTGCGTAAAAGCAGTGCAAGGAGTGGGCGTTTAGCTAGGTGGACTATCTTTTTGATGGACTATGACATGGAAATCGTGTATAAGTCTGGCAAACAACACCTGGATGCGGACTGTATGTCACGGTTGTTACCTAAAGATGGCCCTGAGCCAGGGGATATAGAAGGAGAAATGGAAATCATGACGTTGCCTATTCAAGTGGAGGAAATGGCTAACGCTCAAAAACAAGATCCTAGGCTTGCTGAGTTGATGGACGCCATATTGAATCCTGAACAGGCTTCTTCTAGGGTCCAACGTCAATCACGGAGTTACGTTCTGGAAAATGGGGCGCTTTTCAAGAAAAACTTTGTCCCGAATGGACCTACTAAGTTGCTTGTTGTTCCAGACAATCTTAAGGTTGAGGTGATGTATGATTGCCACGACAGTCCTGGAGGGGGTAGTCATCTTGGGTTTATGAAAACATATGCCAAGTTAAAAACACGGTTTTATTGGGATGGTATGTGTACAGAGGTGGCGAGGTATGTGAAAAGTTGTGGTGATTGCCAGTCGAAGAAAAGTCCTAAACTTAAACCAGCAGGGTTGCTGCAATCAATTCCAGTAGGAAATCCATTTGATATGATCGGGGTGGATATTATGGGTCCTCTAAAGCTCACTAAAACCCACATGAAGTATATTGTAACAGCGACTGATTACGCTACGAAGTGGGCCATAGCTAAAGCTATTCCCTCGGGGGGCGCTAATGACGTCGCAAACTTCATTGTTGAACATGTCATCTGTCAACACTCGTGTCCGAGAATGATTTTGAGTGATAGGGGAGCAGTTTTTCGGGGAAGTCTTGTTTCAGAAATTGTACGCGGGTTGGGGGTTCGCTCTATGTACACCTCTTCGTACAGACCTAGCACGAATGGCTTGGACGAACACTTCAACGGCACACTGGGCACTCTCTTGTCATTCTTTGTTAATTCTCATCACGATAATTGGGACGAATATGTTGCTTTGTGCACTTTTTCCTATAATGTTTCGGTACAAGCTACGACAAAACGTACCCCGTTTTATTTGGTCTACGGGAGGGAGCCCACCCTTCCTATCGATGCAGGTGTCCAACCGGAACTACAGATGGGAGTGGATAGTGCGGCACGTATAGCGATGCTTCAGGAAGCCAGGAGGAAAGTTTTGGATGTTATTCAGATCGAACAGGGTAAGCAGAAGTTAAGATATGACAAAGGGCGTAGGCATGTTGAGTTTGAAGTGGGTGATTATGTAAAGGTTTATTTCCCGATTCGCAAAGTGGGAAAAGTGGAAAAGTTTATTCATAGATGGTTGGGCCCTTTCCCTATTTTGGAAAAGTTGTCCGACTTGAACTATCGAATTAGACTGAAGTTGAATAATAAATGGTCCGAAGATATCGTTCATGTTTCGAGAATTAAGCCTTGGTACGATCCTGAGGAATGGCGTTTACCCTGGCCAGATACATGAATGGTTGGAACATTGGTTGATTGATTGTATGGTATTTAAAAAAAAAAAAAAAAAAAAAAAAAAAAAATTATAGTTACAAATTAGAATTGTAGTAGTGTGGAATGCAGTGACGGTATACGTTTACACTGAAAGGGTGTGTTGTGCACTGAATGTAGGGGTTTACACCCTGAATGCCTCTTGGAGCCAGTGTATGATCACCTGGAAGGTGTGGACGGGGAACGTCGGGTCGTTGGTTCGATTCCTGGATGGATGCAGCATTGCTCTAGTCCGAGACTCATTGGCTTCGCGGGACTTGGACGCTCGATCGCCGAGCTGGCGTCTTTCCTCCTCCGTAATCAAAGTTCAGGCTTCGGTTATTCTCGGCAGCGTTCGGTCGCGCTCGGGCTAACGGCACGCGCCTGTTTCTGCTGGACTGATAACGTTTATCGCTTCACGCATGGCAGGCGTGACGTCATCGTACTGTGTTGCGCTGGATTCGAACTGAATGACGATTGTATGTGAATAATATATGTTAAATGTAAATTGATTAGTTTATTAGGAATGAAGTGTATTCTTAGGATTGTAATTATTGATGTATATAGGCCTATGTCATGTTGATGCTTGATATGAATGTATATTTTGTGTATAACTTGATTGTTTAGTTATTGTTGGTACCTGCGGTCCATTCGTTCTAGGAAAGACGGATAGGAACTTCTGGTAGAGGTGACGTCATACTTGATGTGCTGGCTAGGATTTGGGTGATGATGGTGTAAATAACTTATGATTGTTATAGGTCCATTTGGTAGTGAAAAATAAACTTTTGTATATATGTCATAGGTTTATGGTCTTCAACCTTATATTCCTCCTTTATCGCCTTGCTGTGGTAGTTTAGGGGGGCGTACGGTTAGTTTATACTGTATTCTTAGCAATAGGATAGTAATTTTTATTGTTATATATACGTAAATTTGAGTGTTGTATATTTTTCTGTATATTTTGTATACTACTTTATTATTTAGATACTGTAATTGTTTTTTTTATTATGTCGGTTCATGCACTGTGGAATTGTCCGTGCCCGAGATTAATACGTCCTAAGACGGACGGATATGAACTTCGGACTGAGGTGATGAATCGACGTTTCTTACGTGGATTGTGCGTGTGGCGGAATGAAAGGTTATCGCCCGAGGTAGCGGGGATAATCGCGATGTGGATGTATAAGGTACATTTATTCAGGTGACTTTCTGGTCACAATAATGGATGATTGGAAGAATACTATGTGGATGTATGAAATTGAGATGCAGTTATTGAGGTACCGGTAACTTTTATTCGGTGACTTTATGGTCACAATAATTGATTATTGGGGTCATGTAATATGGATATATGGAATTGGGATATTATTTGGTGACTTTATGGTCACAATTATTGAATATTGAGGTCGTTATGCGATTTGGTTGAACGAGATGTTTTGTTGTCGTTGACTTGACTATTTATTTGGTGACTTTATGGTCACAACATTGGTGGTGTCGTTGATAGTTGATGTTTGATTAATGTTTGGTGGATTTTGGTGGAAAAATTGTTATTCCTCATTGTTTTGATTTAGAGGTAATATTTTCGGAAATGAGTTATCTCATGATTAGAGGGATTCTATTGTGTTCTGCTTGCTGGCACATTTTTGTTCGTTTCTGTGGTATGGAAACATAATCATGTATAGTGCGGTCGGCGTAAATGCTGACGGATTGTTGGGTGTTGCCTAGCTGATACTTGACGTTGGTAAAAAGGGAGTACCATCTATACTCTGTTCACGCTAGCATGTTTTATACGGTTCCCTTGGTCGGATATATGTTGTGTTAGGGCGGCCGCCCTGACATGACGTATTAGGTGTTTATGTCATCGTGGGCTTGTGCAGCGTAGAGGGTACGCTGGAATGTCATTGTTGGTTATATTATATTTTAGGTTATGCATTACGTTTAAGGTAGACTTATGGCCTTCAGCCTGATCGATATAATTTCTGCAGAAGTTTCTTTAGTTATTTTATTTATGTGCTGACATTGGCACTTAGGTTAAGAAGTACATTTAGGGTGCGTTTGGACATTCCATCGGTACGTTTTGACTGAAGGTTTCCGAGAGGGTCATGGAATTTATTTGTATGATGTTGGCCAAGGCATCCGTGTTTCATGTTGCGTGACATGGGGTATAGATGCTTTCTCTCGATTGTCAGCGTGTTTAAGTTGTTTTGCTGTAATGCCGACAATGTATGCTGCGTAAAATGCTGATGGAAAGACGCAACAAGGGCGCATGTCTGTTTTGTTTTCGGTGCATTGTCCTGATGATGATGATGATGATGATGATGATTTTGATTTTGATTTCGATTGATTTTGATTTTGATTGATTTTGGTGATGTGGAGATTGAGATGTTTACAGTTTAGATATTGTTTTAAATAGTTTTGTTTTGGATTCTGTGCATTTTCGTTACGTTGGACATTGGAAATGCATGGTTTTAGTTGTAAAGAAATTTGTCTTAGTTCCATTGTTAGTAAATGCATTTTCGTTTGAATTTTGTTTTTTTTCTCGCGGTTCTGAATAGTAGTATATTTTTCTTTAGATTTACTCGGTAAGATGATTTGTTTTAAATGAAATTTCCGTTACTGAACATATTAAGATTTAAAAATAATAACTATTTTTTACTTACGTCATTGATTATTGTTTTGAAATTATTTGTTTTCTTCGCAACTATTACCATGTGTTTCTAAATGTCAGCTGTCAGTTACGCTGTATTTACGTTTGTTGTAACACGTGCGTAGCCTCGTGGCTCAGTCTAACGTCAGCGGAATTCGCTGGATGCGAGTGTGTAACCTTGACCAAGTGACTGGCGCAAGATTGTTATATGTTACAGACACAGTCCACTAACACGCTGACGTTTCAACTTGACGCAGTACATGCCTGCGAATCGAGCCGTCACCAGGGAATTGCCAGGGCGAGCTCACTTGTACACCACGAGGGTTACGTTTTCTTTTGGATCACGACTGACATTCAAACAGAACAACAAAAATGAAATTATTATAGTTTTGGTTTGTACGAAGACTCATTAGGTAGGACATTTTCTTTGTTTTATGTTGGTATTATAACACACAGGCAATTTTAAATATGCTCTTATTTTTCTCTTTAGTTCTACGCCTGTGTGCAAGCTGGTTAGAGTTTTCAAGGGCGTTTGTCGCCGTTAGTGTTTCTGCCCTTCAGGTAGAACTTCTATAGGATGAGTCTTTGTTTCTCATTTAGGGTTTTAGCGGCCTGTAAGAGTCGGACGTAAATTGTTGCATTGTGGGTACGGTGTGTTAGGGTATTGCGTTTATAGGATAGGTTTGGTACGGTGATTGGGTTATGATACTGGTCCAGGAAGCTTGAAGATGCTGCTTGAAGACGCGAAGATCAACATGCAAGACCGAGACTGTACGATACCAAGTTCAACTATTAACAATGAAACTACTGAGATTGATTGGGTATACTGATACCTGATGAAACGGCCGAATCGATGAACATGTTGATGGATGGAGTAGAAGAAGTGCCCGAGGTCTGAAGAGGATTCTGCCACAAGGGATGCGTGGGCATACGAACGATGAGGTCATCGTTCATTGGGGGGCCGGGCATGTGAAGAATATGAACATTTCATGTTCTTCTTCTGTTCTATCAATATGAATTGTTGGCCAGTGTCCGGATGTGTTGAAATCCTAACAGGATGCATGCACAAGTTGAGTGTACTCGCGGAATGTGCATGTGTCAGGGTTTCAACACTTCGTCGGGAGCGGGCAACGAACGGGTATCGTGAGAACACCTTAGTCAGGTAGACTTTGATTTACCAAAACTGCACAACGGTGGCAGACCCCACTTGATTGAATTAGAGAAGAGGGGAGAGGAAGTCCTGAGATCCAATTGGCTAAAACGAGCGGGAAAACAGTTTGAAGAAAGAAGAAAAGGCTTTTCCAACGAAATCTATGTCTTGGTGGGGTTTAAGAGCGGTGACGTCAGGAGTGTCGAAGGGAGACAGAGAGATTGACCGGCTCGGGAGTTCTCGTTTAAACATCGTGGAGTAAACATCAACCGGGGCTCGAGGAGTGAGTGACCACGCATGGAAAAGGATTAAGCACACAAGAGCGGAAGAGTGAAGTAGAAGGAAGACAACAAGATCAGTACCGGGAACCGAACGAGGGGCGGGCCAGGACCAGTGGATTGGCTGGATTGCTGTACCAGGCCGTCATAAAAGGGTAGGATGTGGATCTAGTAGATCGCTTATGTTAAATTAAGTCGTACCCACGCACGCATACTCATGATGCAACAGTTTACGGAATGACCGAATAGGGTAGAAGTTTAAGAAAATATATACGTAACCTTCGTTATTGAAATCTGTTTGTTGAATGGTGTTAACCCTGCATCGATCCATGACCCTACAAACATATCGATCGTGGTCAAGATTGGGGGAAAACTGGGCCTCTTAGCTTAACATCAGCTACGCTCCCCAAGCCAATCAAGGCAACAACATCTGCCTTGGGGCTCAGTCAACCCCTTTTCTTCACATGGTGCGTGCGACCCATGGGGTTTGTGGGGGAGGGACTGATACAATTGTGATCAGTGAAAGACGAGGAATCAGCTGACAGCTTCACCCTGAGTAAAAAAATATCCTCCGGGCCGGATTTGAACCAGCGACCTATGGATTACTATTGTTTGCCTTCTACAGTCCACCGCTCTACCAACTGAGCTACCAGAGGAGATAGGAGAGAGGTGCTATCTAGAGATACGGATTTTGCCTGCGCTCGGCTTTCTAGGTCAGCCAAATGTCTTCGAGGCGGTCTAGGTATCACTTTCACTTTCACTCGCGGTGACGTCACAGCATATCGTCATGGCTTGAGCACCGCTGAACTAATACACTGTCATCATTATTTAATTATTAACATTTATTTTTGCGCACTTTTATTCTGACATAACTTACATTGGATTCATTATTATTGAATAAACAAATCTCAATTCTAATCAATAAATAAAATTATAAAATTAATTATACATTAACTTGTTTTCCTAGTTTAACGTTAACTCAGCTGGCGTTAAATGGCGAGCGGAGGGGAGGATAATGCGTGCACTCCCCCCCCCCCCCCTACCCCTCCCGGATATCAGGAAAATTGAAAATTGAACTGGTTAATAAAAATATATGTTTTTCTGTTAATTTCATTTATTTAACCTATATTAACGTCGCAAAATCATTCAAGTGTTAAACATCCAAAACAATTCACTGCGAAGCTAACTGGGAGACCTCTGAAATACCCGAGCGGATAAAGTTGATTTGTCTTGGCCTCCTCCCCCCCCCCCCCCCCTCCCCCGCCCCTTGGAAAATATCCTAGAAACGTGCGTGTTTAATGGAAATTGGTGTTTGCATTTAAAGTACAAAAAACAAAAAACGATAACAATAAACGATCGCAATGGAAGTTTTTATTCTATCGCTGTCAAAAACACGTTTTATCTTATGACAGCTGACATGGAATAACGTTTTATCTTATGACACCTGACATGGAACAATGTCTGTCGCGTATTTCCGTAGAAGCTCGAGTCTTCTGCAAGCATTCCCTTCCTTTCAGACATAAACACTCTGAAACTCTCATATGTCACACCACACGGTCACATTCGCTTTCATCACTATCAGTCTAATCTTATCAGTCCAATCTGTCCTCGAAACGTCAGTCTTCCCATGCATTACTTTTCTTACAGTTTTTCTTGTGAAATATCTCGATATACGCAATACAAATACCGCTATCTGAAATGGTTTTCTTGTATCAATGCAAGCTTGTGGATAAGGTAATGAGGGCGGTATATTCTCCATAAAACACCCTCTAGCGTAGCTATACAGTCTCGCAAAATACAAAGTTTGCAGAGCAGATTAATATTCATAAACACTACAGTAACCAAGAGCGTAACACTGAAACTTGTAGATTGCTGCTATATCGGTAAATTTATTGTACGTTTAACAAACTAATAACGAAATTCCATTAAGATAATGAATACAAAATGGAAATTGATTACGAGAGGTAACGTATTCAAAGTTCTCGTATAATACTGGAAAAGCGCTGAGAAAAGTGGAATACGAGTACAAAGAAATGATGCGCGAGTTTCTTTTATTGCATAGAAAATATAGATATTGTATTAAACCGGTGTCGTTATTGATAAAGCTAGTTTTTAAAAGCTTGATCTCCCGCCTCTTGTGTTCTGTGTTAATAACCTGATGTGCTTCCAGAGTGGGAGGTAAATACTTATTAGTTGTTAGTTCATAGAATAATAAGCAGCATTCGAATGCCCTGTACACATTTCTCAGTGCCATTCTCTTAGTATGAAAATGGAAAAATAAACGGAAAAAAATAATGAATTTGTTTGTTAGGTTTTTTTCATACACTGTTTTCATTGTTTCAATTAGTATCGTAATTGGAATCCAGTGTGTGTTGATGCAAAAACACTAATTACTTAACCCACAATGATGCCTGACTTCTCCAGGCTCGAGTGAGGTCGAACGTAGAGTCGAGTTCTATGTTCAATACTCTAATTAATGCGACCGACGAAAAACAAATACTTTTAGTCGGAGTTGCCCCTTTCCAATTACTTCATTTTAGAAGCGTATATTTCAGCTCCCTGACCAAACATTAACAATGGAAACGGAGGAAAACACAACAATTCCAATTGCAAAAGCCAATTACATTAATTTGTTTTACTAAAACTTTCCCATAGATTGGTTTAATTATTTAGTGTGTTGTTTCTGTTTACCCGCAACGCGCGTTTGTCCTCCATTTTGTAGCTAGGAAACAAGCATAAACTTAAGAGCACTCAAAATAGACTAGATGCATTCTGGTGGCAAGAAAATAAACTTCTATTAGGAGTGGTTTAGCTGTCAATTTTCATTGTTGTTTTATTGTTATTATTCATCAATGGCGCTGAAAGGAGGAATTGCTTAGCAGCGCTATCTATGTTAGTTTGGAGTCCTCTATATCTTCGACTGTTTTATGACGATAGAGAAGGCTCACAATGGTAGCACACGAAGCTCCAATTCGGCAGGTTCCGGTTCGGTACCCGCTTACGGCCATCCTGACTGAAGGAGTTTCCTAAGAGTTGGCTCAGTCGTAAGACAAATGATAAAATTGAGTCATCTCATACTAACAGTTCTCTGATATTCCTTTCCAACTAATTCAAATACCACAATACATCTTATTGACAAATCTCTGATTTGACAAGTGAAGACATTGCATGTAACAGCTTCGTCTGTTTGTCGTCGCAGTGCTGCGGTCGAACCTCACCCTCCCCGTGTCTACGGTGCAATAAACACCCCTATCGCTCCGAGCCGAAGTGGGCGCATATCTCACACAGCTTGTTCCACCGAGAAAGCAATTTATTCTACCCCGCGGTGTCGTATCGTGTGGATGTCTTTGGTCGCCGTCTTTTTACCCGAGCGTGGATAGGTGGGTCTGTTTACAGAGTAGATAAACACGTACGTTATCGTTATCGACCACAAACAAAATGTCGATGTTCCATCTTGCCCCCCTAGCCATACTATGAAGAAGTCTAACAGTAAATAGCAATAACAATAAATAACAATAAAAGAAATGTATATAAATTGCGGATTCCGGATTGTATTTCACCCAACAGGATGATAAACCCTAAATTTACGTATTTTGTAAATCCAGAATAAAAAAAAACGCCATCAAACATCTTCTAGTCTCAGATCCTTCTGTACCGCCCTTCCACGCACTCTTTCAACATTTTCCTGTCATTCTTTCTCACATTCGTACGCCTTATGTCATAAGTCACGCCCGCTGTTAGGAGTTTCCAGGTATACAACACAAGGTACTAAATTATCCCTCACGCACCTGTTTGAAGTAGACGGTAAGAACTAGACAATTAGGTTGGTGCTATTGGACTGTGATATTTCATAAGCATGAGCTAGACTTGTTATATGTTGGGGCAACTTGAATACAGGGTTTCGCTTTTACATTTCCACAGTTGATCGTGTTCTGTCCTGGCTGTGTCCCTACCTCGCTGTTCTAATGAGAGATTCAAGTATCGCCTCACTCCCCCCCCCCCCCCCTTGTGACGTCATTGCACGGCAGACCGGGAGCTTTTGAGACCCTCGGGGCGGCCGCGCTCGTAAACCGCATCACTACCTCAGTTAACCCTCTGGGGCTGTCTTCAAACAAAACGTCGATAAGTGTTTGACATTGCGGGGTCACGTGATCTCATGTGACTTCACTGTCACGTGGTCTCATGTGACTTCACTGTCACGTGGTTTGGAAATACAGACATACACTTGTTTTTGACATCTCCCAAATGTCTCTCTGAGCCCAGGGAGACACTGCTGTCGCTCTCATGCATAGGCCTACAACTCTCTATGTAGTACTTCAAGAAGTATGGCTGTTATACTTCTAGAAGTATGGCTGTTATACTCGAGTTTGATGGATATTATTCCCAGGAACGACCGCTTGTCAAGTATGTACCACAATCGTGAGTCCAGGATTCAAGATCAGCACTTGGTTCTTGAAACGTATTTGCTCACATCCCAGGAAATAAAGCACCAATCAGAATCAAGCATAACTATTTCCAGTAAAGCTAAAGTACTGCCTAGATGGGCATTGTATGATATCGCCAAAAAGTGTTTCCTCGCACAATATTTCCTTCTAGGATGCGAATAGACGTTGGGGGAAGTTGCAAAATAAGCGTTTGTGATTCAAGGCTAGTTTTTTTTGACAAGTTCCAACCAACAACGTTTCGTAGTTGTGTATTTCCAATCCGAATGTAGCCCCCCCCCCCCACAATGATGGTCCGTGTGGCCCACCATAGCAGAACGGCTTATCGAGCGTCGAGCAAAGGTCGGGGTTCACCCTTACAACGACCGGTGACTAAGATCTAGCGCTGAGACTCCGGTCACACATATAGATCACACTTTGCTTTCAACAGGCACGT